>CAJVRM010000452.1:318-21276 GCA_911693285.1 Hymenoscyphus albidus | reverse complement strand
TTATCATATCAGTTTGACATCTTTGATACAAGTAACGAGTTCACTTCCAAGTGAACAACCCGATAGTCTTCTTCTTATCATAGCATACCAACCAGCGAACACCCAGCCAAGTTTAGTTAGCCAGTTTGAGTATTCGTTACACCCGCCCCCCCTAACAAGGGTCTCCTAGCTAATAAATATACCTATATCCCCTCTTATTATTATTATTACTGTTATTAATCGTTATTACTATTGTTATTACTATTATTATCGCTATCGTTATTGCTATCGTTATCGCTATCGTTATTGTAAAGAAAGAGATGAGTAAGTAGGAGGGAGAGCGAGGAAAGGTAGGTAGTAAATAATTGTTAGCGTAACACGTACTAGCCTAGCTATTTTAGGAAGGTGGTATTCGAGGCTAGGATAAGAGACATATACGAAAACATTTCCCGCTTCTGTCCTCTCCGCTACTCTCTCTCTCTCTCTCTCTCTCTCTTAAATAAAATACTAGGGCGTAACCCTTTATACGATAGCGAGGGTACGACAGCGAGGGTAGCGAGTGTACACGCGAAAATTTCAAGGCTATGAAGTTTAAGCGAGGGTAGGGGTGTGGGGGTATTGGGGTATAAGCGTTTAGCGACTTACGAGGATTATATATCTTTGATTTAAGTTTATACTATAATCCTGTCCCTTGTCCTTGTTTAATTCTCTGTAAATAGCATTATTTTTTAATACCGGCGCTGTCATATAACCCTAACCCTAAGCTAATTCACGATTTACGATTTACGATTTAGTTATCTGGTTTAGTAGTAGAGTGCCGTACCTTGCAGGTATTGGCGTTAATTCCACGCACCACTCGATTTTTCATCTTGTCACCTTGGAGTTTGCCTTTATGGGGGTATGCCACGGATCCTACAGAGAACCACGAAAAGTTCTTATTGCTTCCCAATTCAGTGACGATCATGGCTTTCGGCGGTAAGAAGGCCCAAAGATACTGACACTGCTGTCATGAGCACGGAAACAGTAAGTAACTCGGCAATAAATAAGAAAAGTGGCAGCGTTTCTCTCTTTCGTTGTTATATTCTTTGAGATCAAGCCATGAAAGTGACCTGAATCTTTGGATTAATACTCGTAACTGAGAATGTTGTTGAAATCTTGATTTATGAAATGATTCAAGGTTATTCTAGTGAGTTGGTACATTGAGACCACCTGCTTTTCCCCTTTTCCGCAGGAGATAAAATCATATAGTGAATAGAACCAGAATGTCCACCTCATCCTCGCAAAACAAAATGGAGTTACAATAAAGATACAGCCATGCGCTGGAATTCGCCTCCTTTTCAATATCACCGAAGGCAACGACAATCCGGCATCCGACCTTCGCCTTAGGATGACACCTTCATTGGAACCCTCGGTCAATGGAAACTCTCTACAAGGAGAATATGGCGGCACAGATCCTCCTGCAGGTACAGTTCTCACAAAATACGCTGTGCTGAAGAAAGAGCTAGACGAAGTCACGAACTGGAGTAAATCATCAGATGGCAACTTTTCCAAAGGTTGTACGATGTACAATGGACAAACTTCTTGACCCGAGAAGAGGCCCGTGCCGCAGGTCTTCCTGATAGCGTTTATTTGACGCCAGGGATCTATTCTCTTGTCAAATGGAAATCTGTCAAACCGATATGTTTTCGTTTTGAAGCAACCTCTTCATATTGCGATCTGATTGATAAGTCAAACAAACTTTCGGTTGAGGAGAAGGCCATTGCCAAAGATGCAATCAAAGCATTCGCAAACATGAAGAAAAATCGCAAGAAAACAGACCTCTGCGCATACGACAAGGACGAACAGGGCAATCCCAATACAAGGTCAAGGAGGTGTTCCCATTTGAATCCGTACGTCAAGACGAATTAGAGGTAATGGTCGTGTTCAATTACACATAATGGTTGGAAAAACAATTTGACCACTTGAACAATGTGCCTCGTTGGCTGCTCAGTCATGCAGATTCCCAGTCGGGGGTCTTGTATCCTTACGGTGCTCCCTTTGGGGGTGCCGTCTCACACAGCCCCCATTTAGAATGAACCGGGAGCTCGTTCTTAATCGGATCCGGCTGAACGATTGGATTTATGGGCCCATTCCCATTGACATCAACGAGAGAGAAGAGGCCTCACACCTTATTCCTTGCGAAAAGCTGAAGCCCAAGTCCATGTTCAGAGACTCACGGGATTACATGGCGTGCGTATTCCAATCGCGAGTAATTGAAGAGAACTTTCAGAAATATGAGCATTATAGAATGTTTAACGGATGGAGACGCATACACGTGTTTCCTCTTGGTGGGGTCGTCACTGGAAGCAGTCAGAGCAGTCAAACGCTAGTTCTCTTTATTATCGATTCTCAAGCTGACACTTGCCTGCTGGCAGATGAAGAGAAAAACATCTAGCCACGTCCAGGAAGCTTTTTGAAAGTGGAGATGGCCCTTCAAGGGGAACCTAGAACTGAAGACAGACTAAATGCTTCTGGTGTGGAGTTCAGCCCAAGTTGGACTGGAGACACCATACCATTTCCACCACCCGCAAAGCTGTGAAGGGGCGTGAACGTGGCGGCGATTGTTCGTGGACCAACTGCCGGCAAGCCTGTAGCCATATCCCTGGCTTGGATCTTGACTGGTCTAGGCCAGGAGAATGGACGTACCTTACGTTCAATTTTGAGGCGACTCCAGATATTCTTAAGTATACCACTGCCCTTATGTACGGAAGTATCAAGTAGAGCCCTTGGGGTCAACAAGGGGAACTATTGGAGAAGACACTTACTTGGGAATCATAACCACGAACCAGTCCCATCACAATTAAACGGCCTGCCACCAGACAATGTATGGACGTCATCTACCAACGACTCACAGAAGTTGAGTAAGGATCAAAGTGAAGCTTTGCACTCGATCATGAAAAAAAGGGTACGCTTGTTGAGGGCCCACCTAGGACTAGTAAGCCTTAGGTCATGATCAAAGTCGTGGCAGCTAGACTCCTTGTACCTGGAAGCAAGTTGATGGTGATAGCAGAGGGTCGCTCAGTGACAGAGAAGCTGTCAGAAGAAATCGGAAGAAAGCTGGTATCTATGGGATACGATGAGACATTAGTAACATATGTCCAATGAGCACAGGACCAGGAGGTCGGAGACATGGGTGCCGGAATTCACCAAAGGTAAAACTCAGCGGGAGTCATTACCAAATCCCCAAGGGCTTTCTCCAGGCTATACAAGAGAAATTCAAAGAACCAGAACCTTTCTCGATTAAGCGCCGTATCACATATAGCATTTCTGAGGCCTCGGCTAATGGACCAGCGACGGATGAAAATCAATTTGAGACCCCAGAATAAAGATACGGCCACTCGGTCCATTACTGGCTGGGGCAGCTGAAAAGAATGGATAGTTGTGAAGGGTCCCGGTAGATCGACTCCCTACCTCTCTCGCCTAATTTTCTAGGAAATTCACCATTCCTAACTAGTAAATATGGTTCTATTTTAGGGAAGTAGGTTTTTTTCTAGCTAGTAGTAGGGCAATATACCATTTTTTTACCTACGTATATATATATATTTATTTATCTATTTCTATTTAACGTCAAGCGGATTCTAGCTCGCGTGGGCTAGGTCCTAAAGAGTCCCAAAATAGGGCAAATGACGCTAGGAGGGTGCCCTAGGCTACAGGGGGTATAAACGGAAAGATCTAATTTACAAGAGACTGTTTAGAGAGAAGTTCCACTTTCGGAACAGCTCTTATCCTTAATTAGTTCTAGAACCAGGGTAACAACAAAGGAGATATTTAATAAAAGGAAAAAAAGAAAAGAGAAATAAAAGAAGGCCTGTCTATCTAGAGAGACAGATTTTAGTGTAGAATCCGGTCTTAAAGTAGACCTGGCTAAATAGCTCCTCGCAGTGAGATCCAAAGAGCAGTTGAGGGTTCTTCTCAGCCTTTGCTAATAGCTTAGGGGCTTTGTTGTTTGCTAGCTTGCAAAAGAGTAGGTGGAACTGGGTCTTGGCCTCCCTACACTTACAGTTCCCTGAATTGAGTAGCGCGTTGAAGTGAAAGAAGCGAAGATGGTAGGCAGTAAAGTCTCCGTGTCCAGAACGAGCAGCGATTAAGCGAGCGAGGACCTCTCTTGGTAACTGGAGAGACTTGGGCTTCAAGAACCAGGTACAGAGGCCTAGGTCCTTATATAGAGCTGGGAGTGTAGTATTTCAGAGGTTTCTTGCTAGCCTGATCCCTAGCTCCTTTACCTCTCTCTGAAGCGTGGCCGTACAGAGTAGAGGGAGGGGACCAGAGGGGGGTGTCCGCAGCGCTTTCCCTGCAGCTTTATCCGCAATCTCATTGCCTAGGATACCTATGTGGCTAGGGCACCACCTTGTTCGTATTTTCCCAGTGTAAGATTGAGTTAATTCGTTGACCTTGTTAAAGGTTTCTTGCAAGGTGCCACAGGACCGGTAGGTTAACTGTAGTGTAGCTTCAAGGTTGTCGAGGCAGATCCAGCACTTTCTAGCCAAAGACCAGAAAGGGTATTCTAGGGCTAGTTCTAGGCCATGTAAAGCAGCTCTAGCCTCTGCATCATATATCTCTAACGCCTTGCCAAAGGAAAAGATCTTAGTGTCCAGAATAGCCCCTCCTCTTGTAAGACATACGCCACCACCAGTACTTTTGTCGTCCAGGCGGGAGCCGTCGGTAAACACAACTAGGTCGGTAGGTCTTGTAAGACATACGCCACCACCAGTACTTTTGTCGTCCAGGCGGGAGCCGTCGGTAAACACAACTAGGTCGGTAGGTGGGGCAGTAGCTAGGAAGTCAAGGAATTTGGCCTTAAAAGAGCTCTTGTCTCCACCAGGGTCAGGTCCCGCTACCTCCAGTAGGCGGGCTTGTCGGTTGAACCCTCTATTCCACGGAGGGTCTTGAATGGGGTCAATCTCTTCAGAGGGAGGGAGGGCTCTGTGAGAGCGGTAAATGAGCCTAGCTTTCGAGCTAGGGTTATTAACACATCGTTTCAGCGGGTGGGCAGGGTCTAGTCGTCTGATCCTAGCTTTTAGTGCTTCGCTTCTTGTTATCCTGCGTATATATATATTTATACTTAACTTGAAAGCTATTCCTATTAATCCTATATCTTATCCTATCTAATACAGTATAACTACCAGAGTCTCCTAGTACCTAATTATATATAGGTTTGATTTCGCATTTTATAGTAAGTAGACTTTAAACGTAATGTGTTACGGAGTTGGAGGGACTGGGGTCTGGTCACGTGTAGCACAGCACGTGCGTGCCGCTGGCATCCTGTATTTAAGCTTCCGTTCCTCTGGAACTCTCTTCTCTCCTCACTTAGTTGTTCGCTCAATACAGCAGTTTCCGTTTGACTCCGTATTCATCACAGCAAGCAGTGGTTCACTCCACACGGTTACATTACGCATCTGGCACGGACCACCAATTAGGCGAAGCGGGGGGGAGTCGATTTACCGGCTGCCAGTTGTGGAGACGTTGCAGCCGTAGGAGGTGTCCTGAGAACAGTGGACCTAGCTTTTGAGTCAGGCTTGTTCAAAGAGGAAGAAGATAAATCGTCGTCACTGGCAACTCGTCCAAAAACAGCAGCGAAACTTGGGTGGGCAACGAAGATTACGGAGGAGCTGGCAGCGAGGTATCAGGTGGCGCGGGTGAGAATCATTGTTACTACAATCGCTAATGCCTTGGAATCTACAGCGCGCTCTTTGGGAAACTTAATATAGCAGTTTCTGTCAAGGAGAAGAATCTGACTACATGGTGGTCAACATGGTAACCTCTTTGAACGCGGTGTGGGATGTAGGATTTTTGAAGGACAGACGACGTGTGGACGTTGCGATGACAAGAACTAAGTTCTTGAGAGTAACAGCCAGGAGCCTTAAAGTCCTCAACTTAGCGAAGTATTCAATCCCGGGCTGGGATATTTTGAGACAGTTTTGGTAGGCAGCAAAACTGAACAGAGTGTCCTCTGGCGTAGGGAAGGGGGATTTGAAAGTGCTCGAGAATGTTGTAGACATTGGCAGATTGGAGATCTTGGCCTTGAGGGTTTCCCCAATTCTACCAGCGTCAAGTCTTTTGAATAAGTAAAGTGCTTCTCTCACCCGATACGCAGTGCGTGTATGGTCACTTCCCAATCCACACGGATAATGACTTTTTCTGCTAAGACTCATCTATTCAAGCATGTGGCATTTTACCTAACTTTAAATACAGAAATATATCTGCAGAGAAATGGCTATTACTTAAGCGGGGGTCGAGGGCAACGACAGGCTGGATGGAGATGTGAGCATGGTGGCCAAAGGTGTTCTCCGTTTCAGTAAATGATTTGAACTATGGGGTTTCGTCTAGATAGTTACAAACAACCAGTCAATCAATCCATCCACTAGGCGATTTTACCAAATTATAAGACCCGAAAACTTTAGGTACTAAACTTGAACTTGCGAACAAGAATTACAAGGTTAGATAGAGAGTACTAATGCTATATGTATTACTAGATAACTATGTTGTCCACTTACTACTATTATTTAAATCTACGACCTTATCGCCGCCTATACTAAGATCCTTGAGAATACTGGCAAAACCGACTTCGTATATCCTACCTCGTACTTCGTAATTCGAAGTAGTATCAAGGTTTTTCGGTACTGGCAAAGCTTAAAAGAATTAAGGTTTATTAATTCAGGGTCCTGTGACGTATATGACTGGGTACTGATTGTACTTCTAGGAGATGGACATTGCATAGCTTGCTGCTTGGTAGGCTCATCGAAATCCGCTGGTTCATCGAGAGATCTCTCATGATATCTTACTTTGAAGTATTAGGCATCGCCGAGTTTTATCTCTCGGAATTCCGGTACCACCTTAACATCTTCGGACTCATCCACACCCATTGGATCTTCAGCTACCGTGGTAAATTGGCATTTTTGAAGAGAGTGCTGGTTGTTGGGGGAAAGTAGTGGAGTAGCAAAAGTTAGCTAGAGTCAAGACTCCCTTTCAAGACATTTGGAGAACAGCTTTCTGAGATTTCTAGGGCGGGATTGTCCCACCACGAGAAGCTGCCGCTCATCGCAATCTTCTACGCATAAGAAGGAGACTTCTAGCCACTTAGAGTCTACCGACATGATGTCGGTAGGCGACATCCCTTGTCTCTATCCACTCTGGCACTTAGCGCTATCCACTACTCTCCTTCGGAACGACTTACCACGATAGTTCCTCAGCCTCCCCCAACTTTCCAACCATATCATCATTCTCACCATGACCATACTACAAACCTTTATGGCTATTATATTCCGAATCTTCATCCGACCCATCTCCGGGACATAGAGACGCATTGTGAACAACTGAGTGTACAGCTTCCTGTAAGAGAGGCGGGCATTACTCTGTACACCCCTGAGTTATAAAAATATTATCCCAAAGACGTTAAACAACTAAATCAATTATACAAATAGTATAGAATAATTAATACTTTTCACTCCTCTTTTACCTAGATTAAATAAGACAATTAATTAAATTGTGCCAGACTTTTGGTATAATAACATTTGATAGCGTGTACAGAGCAATGACCAGGTGTCTTACTGAGGGCGTTATGAAGACTTGGCCGGTATAACATAAAGAGTATGGTCAGCTAAGAGTGTTCCATGCAACGCAAATCAATTGTGAAAAAGGGTATAATTGCAAAACGCAAGTCTCTAATTCGCTGATTTCATTGAAATCCGGGACCGAGATATGCAAATCATTAACTTGTACTTCGTACTAGGTGCAACTCTAAGCTGTTTACCCCTTTACTCTGTCGTCATCAAATACAACCCTATTTTGATCTGCGCTCATAACTGGTAAAGGGTCTGGACAGCTCGGGTCTCCCCCCCCNTTGTCACTTTCTGATATACCTCCACTTGAATCGCACAATTCAATTGGCTTAGAGGGCTATATTGTGGAGTTATACCCTGCCTATAACAAGTCGTATACAGGGGAGGGGGAGACGCGAGCTGTCCAGACCCTTTACATAGCAAGGATTTAGATTCGCCTTCCACGGCTTCTTTGCAGAAACTTTTCCCTCTGACGGCAATATCCTGGGGACTCCAGATTTTCTCCAGTGTCTTTCCGTAAAGATCCCCGGGGCCCAGCCTTTATATTTAGCGAGGCCGAAGTTTAGAAAAACGGGTCTGGTAAAATTAACCACATGCCTGCCTAGAAAAAGCGGCATGAAACCGTCTGAAGTTTTCCTTCCTTGGTAAGCGATCAGGAGATCTCGCGTCTGGCCTATTTTTTTTCATTCATTTTTTTTTATTCATTTTTTTTTATCAATGAGCCGTTTATAGGTAGTTGAAAGATTTTTCTGGTCACTCGGCGCTTTTGAAATATTCACAAGTCCTCGAACGAAGCGGGAAGAATGCAAGATAGATTTAAATTTACCTACGGGACTACGGAGTATTATTGACCTCGTTTCTTTTGTTTACTGAGACCCATATCCCGTAGGTAGGGTTGATAGCTCACGCCTCCCCCTGCCTCCCTCTTGCATACGACTTTTGATAAGCAGGGTATAACTCCACAATATACGGAGTAGCCTTCTAAGCCAATTGGACTGATCAATTCATGTGGAGATATATTGGAAATAGACAAGGGGGGATGGCCCGAGCTGTCTATGATCGCCCGGCTCCAGTTTTCAGCGAATTGAGCAAATCAAAGACTCGGATTTAGCAAATATACTTCTTCCCATGCATAACGAATCTTAGAGACTTGGTGGATTTACAAGGGATATTTCAGCGTAATACAGGGCGAACTCTCCACTAAACTTTAACCTTCGTTATGCCCGGTATGAAATACGGAGATCTTTCGATTATGATCTGCCTCGCAGTATCTAGCATTGACTGCTCATCCTTATTTCTCAAAGAGTAGATCGCGATCGCAGCTCCAGCCACTTGAAGCGGGTGGCCAGTCAATGCTGCTGCCTGTCAGATATGTGGGAAAAGTCTATAACGCCTACCTCCGAAGATCAGATTCTCGGATTCGCTGGTTTCGCGTCAAATCGAGGCCGAGATATACAATTTCAGTAACTTGTGGGGTGCGACTCCGAACTGGTCAGTGGCAACCCTCTTGCCTTAACAAATATAAGGAAGTCAAGCGTTTTGTTCAAATACATATTATTATTCTATGGCTTAAAATGCTAGATTATGACGATGAAGGTGCAGCCCCGCCACTCGAACCATTACCCCTGCCCGCAAAAAGGAATTGTCTAAGTCGGCCCCAAGTCACAGCCGGCCCATTCTGCGTGTCAGAAACAGGAGGAACTTGTTGTGGCATCTGAACCCGAGCTAACGGGCTCGGAGGTGGTGGGTTCGAGTTTGACCTCAGTTTGTATGCAGGTGGAACCTCGCCTGGTTTCCCATATCTAGAATATCGCGGCAATCCATCAGGCCCGTCTTCATCCTCAGAATGTCGACGTGATACACTCAGCCCCCTCAATACCACAGGTGGAACCTGTTCTTGCTGTGTCATGGCTTTTAATCTGAAGTGCCGGAGCAATCCTCCAGTCACGAGAAGTGCTGTCACCACAACAATAATGGTGATGATTGACAGGGCGCCATGTGGAAGGTCAGACGAGTCGTCGTCTTCTTCTGGCGTCTCGTGGGTGGCCGTGTCAAGTGTTCCTCCATGGGCATAGCCGTAGCAGGAATACAAAGTTAGATCGTGAGCGAAGTTGGATGAATAGAAAATTCTGTCAAATGGGGAACAGTTGAAGTTCTGAATTGAAGCATCGGGTGGGAGAGTGGTGTTGACATGAAATCCTGAAGAAAAGTCCTGTAATAGGGGAAGTGATATACTAGATGTTGGTTAGATACGCCTTCAAACAATTTGGCGGGAAAATTTACCTAGAAAAGAACCCCTGCAGGGTAACATTTCCATCAACGTCCTCAAGATTCGGCAAGGAAAGAGAATGGAGTGCTGAATTGTTGGAAACAGTAAAGGTGCCATTCTCAAGACCCCCTCCGATCCCTTTGAGTAAAGGCAGATCAATAGACTCCAATGAAGGATTATTGAGAACCTGCATATTTCCCCCGAGTTTGGTGAACGCTGGCGCTGAGAAATTCCTGAAAGAATTCCCGTCCAATTTCAACCCTCCATCTATACGTGACAGTTTCCCAATGTCGGCCGAGGCGACATTAGACAATTGCAATCCACCGTCGACTCTTGTAAGAGCGGGTAGTACGACCTGTACCGCCGGTCCATTGTTTCGAATGGTAAGGGAATAAGTCTTTTCAAGACTGGAAAAGTTGACTTTATTCATGTTGATATTATCAGAAATCCGGATATTATCCGCTTTAGCAAGCGTTGCGAAATGGAAGAAGTCCAGGCTTTCAATTCCAGTGTTGGATACTGTTATACCCCCATAGATCTCCGTGCCTGTATGTCCAAATGGATCCTGCTGGTGTGTTCTGGGGGTAGGTCGCACCAGGCTGGGCAAATCAATCCATTGCAGTCCCTCGACCACAGTTCCCAAGCCAGGAAGCGATAAGTTCGAGAGTAGTGGAAGGTCCGAGAGGGTGAAATTATTATTGATCCAGTATAAATCAGGCGCTGATATTTCTTTCAGGGCAGGGCTCGCCTGTATCTTGAGGCTACCATCCACTTTTTGGAGGCCATTCAAGGCGATGCTCGACAAGGTGGAGTTTTCGAAAACGATGGAACCGGTCACATTAACGCAACGGCTCAGTTCGTCAAGCTCGGCTTGCGTGGTAAGGAGGTACTTCTCCTGTGAGCACGCTAATATACTGCATTAGCGAAGATGCAAAAGGGCGAGGAATGGGAGAGATCATACATATTCCAGCTGCAGATGCGCCACCGATGAAATCAAGCCCCAGTACGGCAGCGGAAATCACCGCGAATGTGTGCAACCAAATGCATCTTCGCGGCCTAATCCAGGAGGGCTCGTAGGATTTCGCCGGATATTTGCGCACAACGTCCTGAAGGCATCCCATCGATATTATAGAAGTAAATATTGTATGAACGTCCTCCGTAGGGTGTGAAAACGACTCACGAGGGGAATGTATTTCTTATAAGCCCTGCCCAGTTCATCCCAAGATTGCTGCGGATCCCCGCATGTTCAGTGTCCATATTTCAGGCCCCTCCTTTCTAATTTATTGCATGCGGAGCCGGCCCAATGCACAAGTACACAATAAACTTTATCTGGAAAGATCGGATGACTGATTGCTTGGGATGACCTTGCTTCGACGAAAAGTCAATTGCAAAGACATCCCTATATATGGATCAACAACTCTAAAGTCAAGAAATCGCCCAGTACTTCAAGCCTCTGGAAAAATATGCTTTTCACATATCATGGAACAAACAAGGGTTTTATTTTGTGGTTTCACTACCCCATTCGATCTCTGCATGATGGAGTGTTGAGGCCAAGTATAAAGATGTGGGGATAACCCAAAAGCCTGGTTTTGCCTCCATATTATTTCTCCAGATCGTCAAATTACGAATTCCTCTTGGCAAATGCCTCCCTGTTTAATCGATGCTTTCGACTTTTAGAAATACCTCGCCTCTGAATGATTTTCACGAACCACCACCTCAAGAAATCTCTCATCAAGAAGACAGTTGTAACGAATGCTACTGGTAGAGCGATTGTCCAGAAATAACTCTCGCTGTGTTGAATTGCCGGAAAGTCCTCAATGTTCATTCCAAAATAACCTGTAAGGAATGTCAAAGGAAGGAAAATTATTGTGACAACCGTGAGCTGCTTCATAGACTCATTTTGATAGGCCGAAATGGTGTTGAAAATCAAATCAATCATGTTGTCGCATGATCGTCGCATTTGATCAAGGGACTCCGTTATTAGCATGCAGTGGTCAAGAACTGGTTGATGTTAGTAAAACAGCCTGAAGCAAATGAGAATATGGAAGAAATCTCATTCTGATACAAGTCCTGGAACAATGAACTTCATTGCCTCAAAACATTTGGGCTAGTAGAGAGGCACTGAAGCCAATTATCCTGGAACGTCGGCATAAATGCTTCAAGCGGGTCGTTCAAGTGCAACGGGTTTTTAGGAGGTGTACGTGAAGCCAGCGTAGGTTGTCTTACCGTCACCTAGATAGGTCTGAGCCATTGGGCTTATTTTGACCGCTGCAGTCACTCCTTGTGAATTGCTTCTGATGCCAAGCTGAGGACCAAATCCACCAGTTTTATGGTCTCGAAGAGCGTCTATTAGATTAACAATGGGACTAACGAATGCCCTCATCATGGTGATCTCTGATGTGATAACGTAAAGGGTTTTACTTTGTTTGATTGACGGCTCGGTCAAAACATCTAATTCAAGCTCTCCTATAACGTCCTGATATGCGGTGGATACAGGAATAGCGAGATCGATGATAGCGTCAATAATGGCTTGTGTGATCATAGAAGCGTCACAGGATTTCCTGAGAAGAGTATCTGGTGTACTAAGTCGGTGTATTATAGGGATTTCGATATCATCAGCTGATGATTCGAAAAATGATATTACAGTATTATCTGGAAGAATCGTTAGTGGTGCTTGAAAGATTACCTGGACAAGTATTACCGGCTGTAAGAAAGATGGAGACCTGCTCAGCGCTGACAGCCAGTTTCCTCCTGGTCAACGGGGATTGAGCCTCCATAAAGGCCATTCGTTCTTGATTTGGACCGCCGTGGTATCGTTGAAGAGTCCGAAGTTTCTGCATCCGGGCACCGTCTTGCCCGTTTGTGTGGGCTGTTATAAAACCATTCTTTGGATCGTGCACTCCGGCTACTAAATCTGCCGTTCTCTGTTTCTCGCTCAACTTCTCCTTTGCTTTCGATCCGGTCAAGAGCTTCCCCAAGCCTCCTATGAAACCCTTTCGTTTTCTTTTCCTGCCAATTGTACTTCTCTCGTCCTCTGACTCGGATTCGCTTTCGCTGCCTTCAGGATGGAGATGAACCAGTTTTTGGAGGGTCAAAACAATAAATGTATGATCAGTATACCTGGGATGAGGTTAGCCACATGACAGAATTGGTACCAGAGAATGGCGCTCACCAATCAGCTTTGGTACGGTTATTGGTATTGATCATATCCTCAATTGCGAGCCTGTGTAGCTTTTTGTGCTTCCCCAAAGCTTGAATCACATCCCAGCTAAGCCCATTCACGTTGATCCATCGGCACTTAACCCAGCTTTCCTGCGGCTTATCGAGGAAAACTAGAAAGTCTTCATTCTTGTAGAAATCGTACATGACCATGTCCTCCTCGCTGAAGTCTACAATCGTGATTTGGCATTCTTCGTGTAATGTTGGGGTCTGCGATCGTCCACCGTTGGGCTTGGAGGGGTCCAAACCAGGCTCCTGTCCTGGATGCCAGCTTGGTCGAGCTTCTTCAATCGTTTGAAATGTATTGACGGTATTCGATCGAGTCCGCCGACGCTTGAGATTTGGGGAAGCATGGATTCTAGAGCCCGACCTTTCTGAGCGAACTGAAGCTCTCCTACCATCTCCACCGCCAGTATTGATAGCAATTGATTCAGCAGCTTCGACATCATAGAGAGTGTCTTGCGTCGGCGATGCGGGCGTTTCATCGGAGAAGTCTCGAACCGCGTCTGCCATGGTAATATGTTGTGCGAAGCTAATGGGCAATCATCTGTATGACTAGATAATTGTTGGGTGTGGAGCGCCGCGCAATTGTTTCTTCCTCGCCTCAAATCGCCGCAACACACCTGGGTATCTGGAAATCAAAAAAGAGGCATTAATTATGTTCAGAGAAAAACGGGAAAACGCGAATGAACAGAAAAGAGCGACCCGTTGGTGGTGATGATTCGAGCTGTCAGTTGGGATTGGGAGACAAGCTTTCAAAGGCCGACTGAAGGTCTGATTTTGCACTAGTCCCGATTGGGATACGCCTGTTCTAAAAAAGGGGCTCTTGGCAAGCCCCCCTTTCTTTTAGCGAATCATATCGCTCAGCTCCTCAAGGTGCGTGGGATTGAATAGTAATTCGCACCTACTTTATATTTTCTTCTTCCGCGTTGGACCAAGAGAACCCAATTTTGCCTTGTCAGCATCGGGAGATGAGGTATAGCAGAGAGATAAGACAATCGTCTGTTTATTTTCTCTAGAATTCATACTGGCAAAACTATCAAGATCCCATCACTCTTCTTCATTTTCCTATCCCGGAGATCGTCTAGATCAACGGGCAATTGTCTGAGGTGTCCCTTCTGTACTAGGTGCTTTACCTTTGTGGATAATCTCATGGCGTTTCAAATCATACTTTTGAGCAAAGGCCTTACCGTACCCTCCAGCCTAACCATCGAAGTCTCACTCGTTTGTTTGTTTGTTTGTACTTTCTATATATCGAGGGAATTGTATCTGTTATAATACTTCTCGCACAGATCACACTTGAAGATTGTGGAGGTTCTTTCGACATGTGGAAATTTCCGAGAGAATGCATCCGGTTCAGGATGGTATAGTTATTGTAACCTGGAGATATCGAATTCTTCCCGATCTTCAAGGCGAGCTTTTCCGATAACCGGACCACCCTTTCGCTGTTCCTATGGATTTGCTGTCAGAAACAAGAATTTTGACTCTCACGCCTCTGACGAGTACTTGAGACTTCCTAGACCTAGGTGAGCATTTGACCAGTGTAATATTCTTGTTTATCAGCGAATGGAACGCTTCTGCTTGTTCTGGACTCCACCGATGAGGCATGGTTTAAGATGGGATCCAATATTTGCTACTTACAAACCATGTATCCTTGACTCACAGCATGAATACGAGGCAAAGGACCACTCATGCTCACATAAGCAGAGTTTTGAGGGATGTCTGGGATGAATGGCGGAGAAGAAGACATCAACTTTGACTAGAACTAAGTTAGGGATGGTCAAAATTACATTATATAATCTATAATAATATGCTTTTTGAATTATATTAGCCCCACTTTTAGGATAAAAAGTAGCCAAAAATCTTACTAGAAATAGGGTAGATAGAGAGAATTTCTAGGGTTAGAATAGCATTTTTTTTCTTTCCTACTTCTTACTTAGTATTCTTGCTTACTCTACCTTATTAGGAAGCATTTTTAGAGCGAGGCAAAACTCGTTTAAAAACTTAGACCTCTATTAGCTGGAAATACCCCGGAGTGGGGCTAGTAGCGTCCGAGCCACCCTGTTATAAATAATATATAATAATGAACTTTTTCCGTTATATAACGTAATATCATAATGAGGTCCCATTATACATAATTATATCATCCCTAAATAGAACGCCTTTCTCATACAAGAAAACGAATTATCTGCTTAGAATCTAGATACTGATTTATTTTCAGCGTCCCTTTATCTAAATGATCAACCCAGTGCTGGCGTTAGCGAAGTAACTCTTGATCATGTAATGAGAGAGCAAGATGCAATATTCTATGATGTTATCAGATTTCTTGCTTCAACATTGGCCGATCAACTAGCTTGCGAATATGAAATACTCTACAAGGGAGTCATGAGATTGTGTGGAATGTTCCTTTAGTACCTGACGGGAACTTCTATTCGAAATAATCTCCAAGACCTTGTTCCACTTTTCCAATTCACTCTGTATTAGCTGTTCAATAATCCTTATGGATAAAAGAAGCATATTATTAACCACTTGATGAGAGAATCTGCAGACAACGTCAGGAAATTGCGAACTAGCGACAGGTTCTCAACTTTGCCTGCCTTCGTCGTATTAGAGAACTTCTTGACTTGCCGGAAACAGTGCAGAAATTTTGACAGCTGAGATTCTTTCCAGCAGTAAACAAGCATTATGAAAACACAAGCCAGAAGTTGACTGAGGCTGCAGGTGGGGTATCAAGAGAAAATTACACGTGACATGATTGTAAAAATGGATGAGACGAAAGTCCAGACTCATCTTATTGTACTTGAACTTACATAGCCTACTAGCCTCACTGTGGTAGTAGATGTTGGAGCTGTGGCTGGTTACAGACAAAATCACGTGCATGTATTTCTATTTTAAGAATGACGTTGGTTGTGCTTCCTACCCCGCCATCTGGTAATATGACGAGGTGGATCATGGATGATGTCATGTGTTTCCATCCTGGTCGTCAATGTTCAAACAGGCGAAAAGAACCTCAAGTTTTTTTGCAGTTGAAATATCCACTGCCTCTTAAACTGACACGTAGGTTCTGTCAATAATCAGCTGAACAAATTCCTTCCAGTTATTCTGGGCCAAGTCTCTAGATTAATCTATCTGTTGGGAGTTCGCTGGAGTTGGCAGGGGATTTGTTTTCACTGGTCGGTTAGTCGGAAAGGACCCCTAAAAAGACGAATCACAGATCAAGTATTGGTGTGATCGAAACGTGGAAGGGTTACTTCTGGAATCTGGTGAAGCTTGATTTTAGGTATGGTTGAAGACGTCAGATTACCCGTGGCCTTGGTCTCACCAGGTCTGGTGATGGAGGGGTGAAGATATAAGAGGATAGTCGCAGCTCGTTGGCTTACTTCCAATCACTTTACACTACAAGTTTCAACAAAGAAATTACCCCGCGTTATCAATAATTCACTACTAGTACTCGAGTAAAGCTTTGACATTTCTAGCCTGTTTTGTGCATTTCAGCCCCAATTACATCATCGAGCCAAACTACATAAGATCAAGTACTCAAGCAGCTTATTTGCCTCCGTCTCAAGTCAACTTTCAATCTACATCAACACAAATCAAAACACAACTTCAAGATATCCAATATGGACACAGTAAACAACATCGCATCTGCCGCATCGCGAGCTATCTGGGGAGAGGGACAAGATCCTGACAATCTAAACACCACTACTACAACCAGACCTTCAGGACAGGAGCCAGTTGCTGGGGAGCTTGGTGATGTGAAGCATGGTGAGCCATACGATAAGGGAAACATGGGTAAGTGCTGCAAATCAGAATATTCGTGGCTTGATCTGACGAGAATTGGATACAGAAAACAGCTCGGTTCCTAGAACAATCCCTGAGCCAATGGTTCCGAGCACTGTTGCTTCAAACACCACTGCTGGTCCTCACGATGTATGTTTATCAACCACCGATATTTCGAGTATTTGCTGACTTTTCAGTCCAATGTAGCCAACAAAGCAGACCCTCGTGTCGACAGTGATCTCGATGGATCGAAGAAACTCGGCACAACTGGCTCAAACCCAGCACTTACCAACACCAGCGGCTCCCATACCCCTTCTTCATCTAGCCATCCTCTAGATACCAAAACCCCTACCACAAACACCTCCGAAATCCCAGGCAATACACCAGCCACACAACCTATGCGACCAAAACATGAAACAGATAAAGCTGGAGTCACATCTGCACACCAACCTACATCAGCCACATCCACCACCAAACCAACATCCTCAAACGACACCGCAGGCACTGGCCCAACACCATCCGTCAGCGCTGCTCCTGCTCCAACCCACGATACCAGCGCATCTCACCCCTCAAACATCGAGCAAGGTTCGCTCAATCCTAAGGATACCCTTTCATCTACACAAAAGGATGCCATCAAGGACACCAAGCGCGACATCGAGACATCAGCCAAGCACACCGGCGGTGCCCCAGAATACCACACCGGCAATGGAAAGTACACCGAGGAAGAAGGAACACCAGGCGGCATGCCCGACACCATCAAGAAAAGCCTGAAAGCGCACGAAAGCCAAGGCGAAGGAACGGGCGAGAAATACGTCAAGAGCTCCGGTATGAATGCCGAGGGAGGAGATTTCGATGCCGCCAACCCTGGTGCGGGTCGTGAAGCTGATAGTAAGTGTCTCCTGTCTTGTGAGAGACGAAAGTCGGGAAAAGACAGTACTAACGATACAGAAACAGGACTGCTTGCTGAGAAGGGTGTCCATCATGAACCTGCTGTGAAGAAGACAACCGAGAACTCGCAAACGTTGAAGGATACGCATACGTCCAAGGAGTCGAGTGGTAGTGGGGAGAAGGGGAAGGTTAGCTTGGGGGAGAAGATTAAGGATAAGTTGCATATTCATAAGCACTAGATTTGTGCTTCTTTTATGAGATATGATTGGAGGATTTGACGATTTCTTTGATATTTTCTTAATTGAATGGGATGATCTTTGGTTTCTACTTGGGTTGGGGATGAGTTGCACTTCGATGTGTCATCTCTCACCATAATCCATGGGAGCTTTGTAATATTAGGAAAATTAATGATCTTCCTGTGAAATCTTTTGTCTACTGTGAGAAGTTCCTTTGAGTGAGATATTAGTTAGTATACTGGAAACTTCAAAAGGACTAACTCCTGTTGTTCTATGAACATCAACTATGTCCTCACTCGGAAAATACAGAGAAGATGAGTCGAGACCTTTCCAAGAAGGGAATCGAGAAAAGAAAGCTATAGCACTGTCCTCTGCATCTTAATCAACAGAGTCCTCAGGATAGTAGAGTAAGGTTACCTGTTACTTTTTCAAAAACATAAAAGAACTGGAAAGTACATGTGAATAATACATCATAAACTTTGTCAAGCATCTCAATGAGCGACGCGGCGAAGTACAAAGGACCAGCATGCGAAAAAGTGATCTTCCTCCAGCCAGTCACCAAACGTTAAATTTGCTTGTCCAGTCATTCTTGGAGAAGAATACTTAGCATTACAAATTGATAAAATCTGAACTTTTACTAGTCTTCAATTTTGGATCTGTCGCCGATTTCGAGGTCTATTGTCGAATTATTGATAACTTTCAGATGAGATGAGGAGTGTTTGGAAGTGTTTAGTAGATAGATAAGTCGTATTCTTGATTCTGTGTGGTCTTTAGGGACCCCGCGAGCAGAAACAGTTGGCGAATTCAAAACGAGTTCTCTCTGTGGCTGGTCTTTCAAGGATTCTGGGGACCTCGTGAGTAGGATACTGGTATAGACGATGCAGGGTTGGAGGTTAAATAAATCTTCTCTGCGGTACGGAGGTTGAGCGCTGGAGCGGCTAGCATTGTTGTCGAGAGGCATGGATGACCGCAGCTGGTTCCGCACATAATCGAAGTTGTTAGAACGCAATTCTCTCTAATACGACAAACATTCTTTAGTTCAAGGGCTTAAGATGAGCTTTTACGGGGCATCTCAGGTTGATGTTCAAGGGGTTGTCATTTAGTGACGTATCTCGTGCTTTGTTTGGATTGTTAGGGTAACTTCCAAAGGAGCGGACCACTGATCCTATATCAAGGAAGTATCGTGAACTAAATACTTCCATTATGGGAGCCAGTAAGTCGACCCCCCCTTTCTCGCCCTCGCCTACTGTAATTGATGGTTCACTGCCTGTCTTTTTTTCCGGGTTTCCCCCAACGCCGATTTTACCCCGACTACGCCTCAGCCCACCAACCAGAGGGGTCGGGTCATTATTATTATTATTATTATTATTATTATTATTATTATTATTATTATTATTATTATTATTATTATTATTATTATTATTATTATTATTATTATTATTATTATTATTATTATTATTATTATTATTATTATTATTATTCCTTTTAACGTGCTGTGTGAGTCTGAGACTATAGTACCACGGCTGGGGGTTTCCCTCCAACAGATGAGTAAAGCTGTACTAAATACATGTTTGAGAAGGGGGTTATGGTCATTACAGTTCTTGGGTTGTTGGAAGCAGCTAGGCTTCTGGTTATGACAAAAGAAAAGTTGTTATGTTGTAGTACGCCCCCTCGTTTCACGCCCTGTACGCTACACTTCCTCGTTCTCGTCTTCCTCGTCCTCGTCTTCCTCGTCCTCATCTTCGTTCTCATCCTCAGTTGCGCGTTGTGTGTGCCATATTCTAGTGGCGATTTTGGTGGTTCGAATAAAGTCAAGTGTGGCCTCGACTCCTTTGGCGGTGTGAAGGAGGGATTTCATGGTGAACTCTCGAATATGATGCTTGAGGAGGTTGCGCTTTAGTACTTTCCTAGCATCCCCAGTTTCTGGACAGCTAAGAAGGAGGTGAGTGGGAGTCTCTTGTCTTCCACATCTACAGCGGTTGTTGGTAGTGTGGCCGAGCTTGTGTAGGTATGATTTGAAGTATCCATGGCCTAGCTTAAGCTGATAAAAGGCGCTGGCTATCTCTCTTTTTGTTCCTTGGGGGACGCAAGGTTTCGACAGAATCTTCCATGGGAATTCCCTTCGATACGAGTGTTGGTTAGTTGATGGTTCTGTGTGCCGGGGGGGTGTAGTAAGCTTTTGACGCCATTCTTTGTTCTGGGTCTGCCTGATCTTGACTCCTAGCATAGCAAAGCTAGTGAGTTGAGTGGATGGTTGGATTGTGGTGGCGGCTTTTGCAAGCTTGTCTGCTTTCTCATTTCCTGGAATGTCGGTGTGACCTGGTACCCAGTGAATTGTGGTAGTAGCTCCCTTGCTAACTGCCTTCCGGGCAGCTGTGATAGCTCTGATTTGGCACTCTTGCCCTGGGTTATCTGATGTGGTTTTTAGCCTCCGTAAACCTGCCTGGTTATCGGAGTAGATGTGGAAATGGATCCCTGGTCTAGCGTGCTTGGCAGCGTATTCAACTGCTAGCGTGGCCCCTTCAACTTCACCGTTGTAGACGAGCTTGTTTGGTCCAATGTTGACTTTCTTTTCGTAGTGGATTCTGTTTGATTGAGGTGAGATTACAGACAAACCTACCCCAATTCCTTGGCTATTTTCTGTTGTTGTAGAGGATGCATCTGTGTAGATGAAAATGCTGTTATCTGAGTTGTTTTGGAGTAGACGAAGGTGAAGTTTAGCTTCCTCTTCTTTTGAAAGTTTGCTAATGTGAACCTTGTAAGGAGTTTCTCTTTCCCATGGAGGGAAGTGGAAGTGGTGTATTTGCTCAAGGTCTTCAAGGTTGTATAAGTTGCTAATAGAGCGGTGGATTCGCTGTAGTTGAGGAGTTGCCGGCTTCTTTTTCCTTGCAGTTGCTTGAGTATTGAGGAGCTTGTCGATAGCGTGGTTGACTGGGTGTGATGGTGAGAGTTTGAGTAGACGGAAAGCATACATCCTCAAGGAGGAGGA
>CAJVRM010000451.1:75754-163799 GCA_911693285.1 Hymenoscyphus albidus | reverse complement strand
CCTTCCCCCCTTCCCCCCTTTCTCCCCTTCCTTTCATAAGTAAATTTACCATCCTATTACGCACAAACCAAACACCCTCCCCATAAATCATCCTCACCCCCTTCCAAATCCCACAACTCCACACAACTGTAAGCGAAAATTTCAGAATTCATCGATATCATGAGGATCCATTATTCATTCGTCAACCTCGCACATACATACACACCTAGAAGATACGTAGCGAAACCCCCATCAAGAAATACGCCTGCTCCATGATCTACGTTCAGGTATAGATCGAGTACAGAAGGTTTGTGATGTGTAAGCTGTACATACTGCAAACACGCCTAAGCCAAGTAAAGCAGATATCGTCATGAATCCCGATCCAACGACAAATACCGGCATGTAAAGTACAAGTACAAATACCATGCCAAAAAAAGGACTTTTACCCACCATCCATCCACCCATCTCACACCCCCTCCCTTCCCTCCCATTTCCACCTCACCCCCTCCTTACCACCGCACACACCCCTCCTCCCCCCCAATTCTCAAAACCCCATTCTTCCTCCGTTCCGCAAGCCACCGTTCAATCCACCGCTTCATCTTCGCTCTCCCGGCCGCACTCCCCACATTAACAGTAGGAACCACCTTCTCAATGCGCAACGCGCAAACAAACATGGTCAGTTCCCGGAAAGAACTGTGTTCCGAGTAGGGGACACCGAAACAGGATGCTTCGCGGGTGCTTCCACGCTGGAGGACGAGGTCTTGGAGCGTGTAGGTGGAGCGCCAGTTGGGGGAGTGGATGATGGTTTGGATGGAGGGGGAGTCGGTGAATCTAATACGTGTTAGATGGTGTGAGAGGGAGATATAGAGGAGATGGGGGTGAGGGAAGGGGAGGAAGGGGTAAGGTACCTGGAATTGGGAGGTTTGTAGTTCCATCCACTCGGTCGGAAGCCCACTACGCGACTAAAATACGGCTTGTACCCATTCAAATACTCCTGCAAGGTCTCGGCTCTAATCTCCATCAACATCTGCATATGGATTTGCGCCTCCCGCGGATCACTGGTCATGCGACTCATCAACTCTGGGTCTTCCAACGCAGCACAGATCCGCATTTTGCCTGGTGGTGCGTAGATTTTGCAGTCTAGTGCACGAGCTATGCCCATGCAAATTCGTTCTTTGCCGATACTGTATGTACCGCATACAACGAGGAGACGACCACGAGGCTTGGAGTCTTTGCTACTACCGAGTGACATTGCGATGCTGTTGTCTTCTGCTTTCATGGCTGAAGTGGATTTGACGAGTTTGGTCATACCAGATCCTGCACGTTCTCTCTTTGCTGTCTCCCAGGCATCGCTTTCTTCGGCACGTTCTTTTTTGAGCGATACGCACATATCTGCACAAGCTTTGACGACATCTTCTTGGGAAGGAAAAGCGTAGCGAGGATTAAGATATGTAGTATCGAGATAACAAACATCGATTTTCTGCTGTTTTATCTTTCCAGAAAGCGAGTCGACAATATCGGGCATCAACAATGGATTGGCAATATGTGCTGGACACGCTCGAAAGTCTCCACAATGAAGAATTCGCTGAACCTTGGGAGTAGGACCTTTACCAATGACTTTCTCAAACAAAAACAAACTGCTACCGGGACAGTGGTTTGCAGGAATCATTGTAACGGATACGCCTTCGGTTTTGGGTACTTCGGACTTGACATCGAAATCTAAGGCCACCACCCATTTCAGGTCAACACGTAATTGTTGCTTTACTAAATTAGCCGTGACCTTGCTGCAGTATATTGGACCATGACACCATGTGGACGTGAGACCAACATAGTGATCACTATGAAAGTGACTGAGAAAGTATCCATTACAGCCCTGAACAGCTCCATATCGGAAAGCGTCAACACATATGAAGAATCCAGGCATGATTTTATAGAAAGGACAAGTTCTTTGATAAGCTGGCTTTCCCCTTGATGCATTTTCGGTAGCCGCAGCAGTTGCCCAAGCCGCATCTTCTGCTTTACCAGACATGAGCTTCGAGAATGCAGAGCCAGAGCTGGGTCCAGCCGATCCAACTTCGATGGGGTTTGCTTGTCCTGGTCTTGGTACGCCCGCTTTTCGCGCAAACCGGTTTCTGGCATCCACTGGCATGTACTTCACTTCAGACTTTTCAGACTTGGGTGGCTTTTTTAATTTTGCGGCCTTGGGGAGTGGAATAGGTTTTCCATCCAAGCATGCATTGACGTGCCTCGACGCATCGTCTGAAGAAAGTCCACTGAGACTCGCATCGCAGATTGGGCAAGCAGGTATGATTTCCTGATCTGGAACGTCCAAGTCTGTGATATCGTCAACGAATCCAATGAATTCTTCTTCTTGCTCCATAGCTTCAAGCGTAGCTTGTTCTTCCATCCACTTCCTCTCTATAAACTCCTCGCCATCATTGAACTCATCTAGCGATTCATCGTTATCATCGAACTTTCCCCAGTCATCAACGCTCGTTGCTTCCTTTTTCAAATTGGGTATTGCATCCGTGGTATCTGCAACTACCGGGAATACTGAAGGGGGCTCGGTATCCAATTCAATTGCTGGCTCTTTTCCCTTGCCACTGGCCATTGCATTCGTGGGTTGCTTGCCCTTGTCAGAGTTCGTAGATCCGCTCTCACTCGAATAACTTGGTGATCGGGAGTTTTTAGGTTGCATAGCCTCCCACTTCGCTTGAGCTTTTGCGATAGGCACTCTCTTGCGTTTGAAATTTAGTGGTTTGGCTGTTTCTGTAATTGACTTCGGCGTGGCAGATTTTGGTTTAGATGCGACAACACTATCTTTGACAGCCGGTAAAGACTCAGTGACCGGGCTTACATCCTCTATTTCCTTCTTCACTCTCTCACGGAACTCCCTATTTTCTTGTACCGGCTCACTATCATTTGATTCCTTCCTCGGTTTGTGAAGGGTTTCGTAATCGCTTTCCGAGTCCGAGAGAAAAGGACCTCTTTTCTTTGACTTTTTCGATCTTGATTTGGATTTAGCAGCTTGAGGTTCAGTGTGACTTGGAGGAGTAGGAGTTGTCTGCTTCGAAGATATACTAGGCCTTGTCGTATTCTCGTCCTCGGTATCGACCTTCGGAGCATCAACCACAATGGTATTCTCCTCAATCGATAAATCCTCCTTCGACATCTTCCGTCTCTTCACTGATCCCGCAGACTCATTAAACCTAACATCATCCTCAACATCATATAAATCATCAAACTCCTCTTCTACATCCGAATCCTGGACCACCTTCGCTCTGCGCGGCATTTGTAGGTGATTGGCACCATGAGATAAGAATATCGATTCATCGTTAAGTGGATTATCGACTTTCTTAAAGAAAGTAAGGATACTGGCATTTGGTTTCGCGGGAGTCTTGACAAGAGGTTTTGCCGGGGTCTTCTTTGTTGATTGACGACTCGATGCCGCCGTGTTTGACTTCGAGTTCAGTCGCGGGGTGAGGGGTTTGACCGAGCTTGAAGGCGCCATTGTGTATGCGGATTGTGGCGATTTGCTGGTTTCTGGAGGAGTTGGAGGTCGTCCAGTCGAGGGTCTTATGTTAGTCGTGGTCGGTTTATTCGCATTCTCTCGAGGCTTTCTGAACATGTCCAAGTCATACAGTACGAGTTTGACAATGCGGGGGAGTTGCGTAGTACCCGGTGAAGTTTGCACGAAGCAAAAAAGGGCACTTTGGACGAGAGGTATTGATTCGGTGTTTCTTTTCGAGATCCTCACAGTCTCATACAATTGATGGGGATTGGAAGGTCGAGTTGGGGTTCATTGTCGGGGTGGCGAGTTGATGGTTGCGTTAAGTAAACTTGCGCGCTCTGAAAACTGACGCGTTGTCACATGACGCAATTCAGAAACTTGAATTACCTAGGTATGGGATGAATCCGATGATACCAAATTTCTCCTAACAAATTGGCAGAGTATCACTCATGGGTTTATTTCAGCTGCTTAGACATTGGGTATGATTTGGGCAGGACTTTGCCGTTCAGGCTGTAAGTATGTTACAGTTATTCGTCACAGTTCAGTCAAAGTGACACAGAGTAATTGAAAGGTAATAGTCGAATGGGGAGTATCTTCTTCAAGAAACCCAGAAAGATGACTATGGGGTAGGGCCAACCGAGTAACTCATTGTGGTGAGAGGAATGCTTCTCCATTACAGGGCATCTAGGCCGTTTTTGCATCTTCCCCAGACGGATATCGCTGTAAAATCCGCACCCAACGCCTGCCGCAATGCAAATAAAATCCATCCATAAGGCAAGTCGTACTCGAGGCAGACACAAACCAACTTGGTAGCAAAAAAACGGTGAAAAAAGGCTACGACTTCGGGGTATCAATCGAGTCTCCGCTCAGACCCTGAGCATATCTCCAGCCACATCAAAATAAATCCCTGTTCCCGTTTTCTTCACCCGCAACTTCGTGTGCGTATGTTCAGATTTATTTCCCTTTCGATGCTTGCTGCTGGGCTTCTCGCCGTGTAGCTATGCCAAATATCAGTTCCCATCCAACCCAACAAGAAACCCGTAGAAACATACCATCTTCCAGCAGGGCAGTATCCACCGAGTTTCCTGGCAAATGTACGTATCTCACCACACTCCCTCTTATGAACACATTCTTGACCGAAGACTAGAATTCCCCCATCAGCACATATTCATCGCACTGGCGGGGTTCGGCGCATCATGACTGCCCGCGTTTCCGAGGACTGACCAAATGAGGATACTTCAGTTCCTCCACTACCTGTATATCGTCGAGTTTGATGTTGAGGTACTGGTCGACGGACTTTAGCATGCCCTTGATTTGGATGTCGTTCTTGAGCTCGACGGTGACTTCATGGTCTACCAAGGTCTTGAAGAAGCTATTTAAGGTATTAGTTATGGCGCATGAAGAATGGGGAGTTTCTGAAGTATGCAAACCTGAAGAATAGCATCTTTAAGAGAAGAGAGGTGTTGGTAACGAGGGTTGTGAGGTATGATGTTCTTTTGGTGGGATGTTACTGATGCTGTTGATTGCTAGCAGAGTGAGGCCCCAAGAATCTTTGGGAACCTGAGGCAGGAACATCTACTGTAAAGTTAAACGCTCTATCTGTTACCAAAAATCAGCTACAATTCACCTCATTTTATTTCCTTCTCCTCGAAGTTCGTCTTTCGTCCTCGATTTCTGGACCAGAGAGTGGAAAGTCATCCAAACAAAATTCCTCGATCACTGAGGTATCGTCCAAATACGAAATCCAGGAGTCTAACCTACAATCGTTGAGATTGAATGCCGCTGTGAGAGGAAAGTACTTCAAGAGTGAAGCTCGTTAGATTCCAGACACCAGAAGCATGGGTCCTTCCAGTCGTCTGTTTTTGTCTTGTATGAGGAATCTAAAGAGAGACCAAATGTTTTTTTTGAAGGTCAGCAGCGGTTACCTAGTGATTGCCGGTGATTTATTTTGACCCAGTAATCTTTAGCTGCCAAGTCAGCGAGAAGCCTCTTGCTTTTTAACAAAATGTTCTTAGTATTCTTTGGCGGATAGAGAAGGGACTGCTTGCATGTCTGTGGAAGTCGTTGTCCTGGAAATTTACCGGGTTCCTCTACTATTTTCGTTTTTGCAAATTTAGGAAGTGAATGTGCTTCCGACATACCCATTTGAGAATATTTGCCTATGGAAGTTGTCCGAGTAGGTTAGTAGGTTACTGTTGTGAAGAGTTCGGGATGCGATTGGGTGGAGTTCAGGTTAGCTGAGAAGTGGGAGTATGCTACAAGTCTATTGCATGCTATGCGGGTTGATGCCCATAGCAGTTTTGTCTCTAAGTGACGAATTTCGGGCCGTTCCTTCTTTGATTATGCCTCAACCCTCAAATCTCAACCGGGTTTCCTCGCAGGTTCTGAGCAGATCTGGGGTCCCCACTGTGGCGGCACCAGGGTCTCAGTCGAGGATGGAATTGGATGGGATGGACGGCACGAACCCTCACACACGGCAAGTACACCGATGATAAGAGATAAGAAAGTAATGATGCACATAACCTCTGTGAGAGCCTTTTATCGAGGAACGAAAGACCTTAGGTAACTTGCAGATAATCAAGTGATTGGTGTTATGTTACACTTTGAATCAGCACATATGTTTTCACTTCCGCTAGAACACCTTGTGCATGAATTCATAATGGGACATATTAAAGAGACAGCAGCTATTAATGGAGTCCATCTTCCGATTCGACCCATCCTCCTTGGAGGATACACCAGAAAGGTCACCTCACCGCCGGAGAAGCATATCCCAAGAACCACGTCCAGATATCGCAAAGCTTACCATATCAAATCCCTATGCTTAGCAATAATCGAGTATATATTTCTTTAGACATCATCAAGCAAAGCGCACGAATCACACTCTTGTGCTTTCCAAGGATTTCTGGCTCAATTCGTTGTCAGACATAATCATCGTTAGCGATTGGTCTGCAGATCTTCGAGCGGAATGAGCCGCATCGATCATCTCCCGATCATACAGTACACGGTAGGCGGCAATGATATGCGATTGGTAAAGATAAACCTCACACATGCGGGGAAAACGTGGGATAAGCAAGCTGTAGCCAATGTTCGTATGAATTATTATGCAGCTTACTCCACCCCATGTCTTCCCCCTTTCGTGCTCGCTAGTCCTTCCATGGCTGAAGTGAGCATATTCATGGGCAGTTTTTCCTCGGAAGTTTGAAGAAGGTTGACCAGCCAGGTATTTTGCCACGGACTTTTCCAGAAAATATTTTCATTTTAAATATCTTCTTGATTCTCAAAAACTCAACTTGCACCCTTCAGTCTTAAAATACTACAACCATGGCTGCCGCAGACGTTGCAACCCCACGCACGGAGACCCCAAGTCTTCCAGATTATGTCCTCGATCCAAACGCAGTCCTAAAGGATACCGCAAACTGGCGATACGGCCAACCTCCAGATTACACAAACACCCGCAGAGTCTTCGCTCAATGTAGTTCTTCCTCTCCTTACCTCCTCTCTTCTTCCCCATCATCATCTACCATTCTTCCCTAACCTTCCCAGCCAAAACCCAAACCCACATCTCAGGCTCCCTCCCCTCTTTAGTCGAGAACCTCGTCAAAAACTGGGAAATCGAAGCCTCATTCAAGCCCAGCATAAGCGACTGGCGCACCATCGATCACGCAAACTACACCTTCGCCATCAATGGCGGACCACCGCAATCCGCAGAACATATGTTGAAAGTGGGGACTTATAACGCTATTATTGCCCCGAATGAGTTTTATAGTCCTGAGAACTCGGATTTCGCAAGTAGTCATAAGACGTTTAAGAGGATGATGCCTACGTTCGCCTGGGAGGTTATGGAGGTTTACTCCGGGCCGCCGGTTGTGAGTTTTAAGGTGAGTGGTAGAATTTCGACTGTCTTGGGTGTCTTATGAAGGTCTTGGTGAGAGGTTGCGGTTTTGCTCCGGCTTGTCGGGAGGGATATATAGCTATAGCTGGGAAGTGTTCGCAGCTATTCGTGCACCTGGATTGATCACGGGAAGGCTTTGGATATTCTCATGGCAACCTGGAAGCAAATTGAAAAACTTCCACTGCTCAACTCGCTCATCGACTCCGATGCTACGAGTAATCCTTCAAACCCGTTTCTAACACAAAAATAGTGGCGCCATTGGGGCACAATGAAAAACGCCTACGTAGGCTTCAACGAGTACGTCAATCTCCCTCCCCAATCCTTTCCCCATAAAAGTCCTCACAACCCCCCAGCAAAGGTGAAAAAGTCACAGCCCCAGCTCACGGCGGACCAATCGATATCCAAGGCGTAACAGTGGCCAAAGTCGACGCACAGCTTCGTCTTCAGAGTGTGGAAACTTGGTTCGATCCTTTAGAGATGTTTCGGCAGATTGCGCCGAATGGAATTGTGAATAAGGTTGTTGTGAAGCCGAAGGAGGGTGTCGATCTTTCGGGGAGACTTGATGATGATGAACAGGAACAGAAGGGAGTTTTGGAAGCTGGGAGCGCGGTTGTGGAGGGTGAGGGGAGTGTGGCGACTGCTGAGGCGCATGCGGAAATGGGGAGGGTGGTGGGAGGAGAATGTCCGTTTATGAATAAGGAGTGAGGGGGTTTCAATAGAGGTTTTGCTTAGAAGTTTGACATTCTATCCTTATCAGAGTTATGTTGCTAGTCAGCGTATTGCTATTTTCTTCTCGAAACCAATATTTTCTTTTGGTATTGCCTATGGTTAAGTAATTAACTGTCTCCAAGTATAGAACACCTGTAGGGTTGCAGATTACACCAGGAGCTTATAAAGAAGCCCAATGAAAATCAAAGGCTCTTATCACTTCACTTCCCCAAGTGAAAAGACATGAAGCTTTTCACTCACTCGGTGGAGGTTGTGTATAAGCAGACGTGACCATACCGAGTGACGCATGGTAGCCACATAGCTTTTGCGACCTTCACATGTAGATATAGGCTCGCGATATACCAATTTATTGCCACAAACAAGCTTACAATGCTTACCAACATCGAGGACGATAAGACGGCAGTTGCCTAACCCCTGTGCGTGACTATCGTTAAAAAGGACGATGAGGCGGTCTGTTCTCTCCTTTCTCATATGGCCAAATTCTCTATACTAATCAGAATCCAAAATTTGCCCAAACTACGGGCAATATCGACGACGAAGAATACCTATCCAATGACCCCGAGGACGATGACCTTTTTCAAAGCAGGCTTTCAAGCAGAGAGGCAGATAAAATTCTATAAAGCCACCGTATTTTGTAAACACATGAATTCGTATTCTTAAAGCTAGATACATAATTGCTATAATCACTTCCACTATTTTTCTTTATTAACTTCCTTGGCTCTCTCGATCAATTCGTCGAGAATCTTGGTATCTCTCGACTTCAATTCGTGCTTCTCTTCGCTAGTCATGCAGAAAACATTTGCTTCTCTGATAACATACGCAGGTGGTTCGCGCGTCTCTCGAGGCTCGATCATATAGTCTTGGAACTTGGAGTAGTTTTTAGATCTGAAAGTCTGGTTAGCTAATTCTTACAGTTGCTACCAAGGTGCATATGGAAGCTTGGAGTGACAAGATTCATATTTCCCGGCAGAAAAAAAGAGGAAAGAAAACCCACCCAAACTTGTCTGTAAGTATCCATCCATTGAACCATAGTAGAGTCCCATCGACATCCAAATGTACTATTTGGGGAGCGCACATCGTATATTTCTCGGTTGAATTTCGAAATTTCATTAATTCATGCGGTTTTCGCACTTCTGCGTGCTCTGGATCTGCTTGTTTGGACTCTTCTAGTACACCCATGACCCCAATCCTCCCTGGATGAAAAGTGTATGCCCAATCCCCAACGAGTTCCCATCCAAGCCAGAATGTTTCCTTGTCGCCTAGATGCAATCAGTTTTAACTCAACCCCCAGAAATGAAAAACGTACCATGCACCATCTCATAAATACCCTTCAACTCTTTTGATTTATCACCATCACGATCCGGTCCATTCATACGTGTTACCAAGAGCAGCGCTACAAAATGCTTCCACTTGTCGACAACTATGACGCCAGATTCCTGTTGATGGCCACTCTCTCCCGTCCACATCCGACTCTGCCTAACACTCCGACTAAACGGCTTTGGTAAGATTTCCTGCAGCCAATGCTTCTTGCTCTCGGGCATAACATTTCGATCCATGAAAAACAATGCTCCAGTCTTTTGATATCCCGGGTCGTCAAGGAGAACTTCGGGATTCTGAAAAAAGGCACTATCTGCATCGATGAAGATGACCTCACGGAATGATGACAGCAGTATTGCGAATGGCTTGCTAGCCCAGCCAGCCAATTTCCAACCGTCGTCCTTGACCATCTGTGCGATATCACGTGTGATCACTCCTGGCATGGCTTCGAGATCCGCACGGTAGTCTTCGCTTAGGTCCGATTCCCCGAGATACATGATTTCGATGGGAAGGGTGCAACCGAGTTTGCGGAACGATGGAATCGTAGTGAGGAGGAAGGGAGCTTGACCGTCGCCTGCTGTTAACACTATCCCACGGCCGCCTTTGGAGAAAGATGATTTGAGAGCAAGTAGGTCAGGATAGTAAGGATGAAACCACGGGAATAAGAGCTGTGAGAATTTCGAATCAGATACTGAGAGCTAATTTGGGGAAATAATAACTCATGGAGTAAGTAGAAAACACTTTTCGGGTCTACATTTGGACACACAAAAGCTTAGGTACTGACCTCCGTGAACTTTGCTAGGAAGCTTCTGTATTGCTCATAAGCACGAAGTGTCGACCCCAAAGAACTTTCAACCAAATCTTCGTCTGTCGAATCGACCGACCTCGTAGTCCCCCGAAGATACTGAATGACATCGTCACGGACAAATGTACTCCCGTCGGGTTCATGTGCTATATGAACATCCTCCCATGCTTCGAAAATCGCTTTGAAAGCTCGAACTCTCAGACCCATCTCTCTCAACCTTTCATTCCCGGTACCCTCAACAGGTCGCAGTAGGTCTCGCGAGAGTATCTCACCCGGTGCGTTAGAAACCAGCTTCTGGATCGAATCATCGAGATCCGTCCTCTCGATCCATTGCTCCTGGTCCCGGGTATGTTGATTGACCTCCTGATTATCTATATCGACCGCTGATGGTGTTGAAAATAGGTAGATACATGCCGAGATTCCCAACAGCAAGTAAATGAGGGTGTTTCTTTGCCTGAATCGAACTGGTCTAAATGAGGCGGGGCTGTGCCTTCTAGCAATCCCGAATCGTGCCTTCTCCATCGAAGCAGCACTGCCAAACCACATAATTTTGAAAAAAGTTTCCAATAAACAAAAGTTTACACGGAGAGTGATAGAGGTCTATATGGGTTATGGTAGATTTCCAGCAACCATATCTATGAATCATCAACTCTAGCTTATAGAGTCATTCATTATTCTTCAGTGTGGTTAGTAGTTTTGTATCATGCACAGGAAGTTATTTCCCTAAAAGCCACAAAGTCTCCGGGCAGACATCCTTATGAGAAACTACAAGAATTGTCAAAATTCGTAGAGTTGGAAATGGCAAGTTGTAGGATACTGAATGTTCTTTCCTTGGGAAATTTTCGCGTACGTAATGGCCAAGTTACTAACTATTCCCCGTATGATATCATAGCCAGAATGGTCCCCCACGCTCTAGATAAATGTTAGCGCTCAACTATGGAATGGATGATGAGTCTCCTATTAACCTTAGCCCTGAAGACATTTTGAGTTAACTTCGTGGAAAGTCGATTCTGGACAGACTTCTCGACGATTCCGGGGCATATCGTGTGAAGGATGAATTTGACACAAAATGAGGTATTTGGATAATATCGTTTGTATCGAGATATCAGGTGGTATTGTGTTTATTAACATTACGGTATCCCATAGGAGTAATCCACCCTCTAGGAGGGACGAGAGAACACCAAATATCCAACAAGCGCTTCTGGACCACCACCACTCATATGATCGATCCCCTTTGCACTTATACTATGGATATCTCCATACTCATCAATCTCCATCCTATTCGCTCTACACATTTGCTTCGCAAGACGGTTTACCGCTGATCAGAAAAGGAGTGCAAGCAGGTTCTAAGTGCAGATAAAGCAAAATTTGGATCTCTTCGGGACTAGGTAGCTTAGTGGTCTACAACAGCCACTCTACCTACAATCTTTCATCTTCTGTCTTTTGAATAGTGATGGGTTATTATGAAGTTTGTGTTGGCCCCTATCGTCCTTCCTTTGACGACAACGTTACTACGAGTAAAACAAGACACTTTCTAGCAATCCAGTCCAAGATAACAAGGTAGAGAGAGGGTAAATCCTCATTCCCATTTCGTATCGTCCATGTTCACTTCCTTGTCCCTGGCTTAAATTTCTTCCCCCACCAATATCACATCACCCAACTCTTTGTCCCGTCACTAGAAGCTACGAGTCTCATTTTTTAACACTGGAATACTGATTTTCGAGTAGGTCTCTACGGGACAATCAAATTGACACATGCAACAGGTGAAACTATCAAACTTAAAAAATGGCATTATAAATTCATACATCATTACACTTTACTGAACGCTATCTTCAAAGCGCCGTCAAATCCGCAACCACAAGCCTATGGTCACTAATAAACACCCCATCCACAACATTGTTAACAACTTCCCAAGACTGGGCCGCGTAAAAATGCTGTTCCGTCGGACCAAACCAGACAAAGTCGATGCGCGAGAAACCCGCTTCAGATTCGAAGCCAGTGTACGTCAAATCGAGATTTCGAATTTTAACGGCCTCGGATTTCGAGACCTCGGTGAGAAAATCCATGTCCTCCAACGTTTGGTAGGCATCTTGATTGGGTTCGGAATTGAAATCGCCAGTGAGGGTCGCACCCAGAGGACCGAACTGTTCTCGGACGGCCTTGATTCGAGAGGCCACGACCTTGATGCCCTCGCTACGAGCCTCGGAACTGACATTGTCGAGGTGGGTGTTGGCATGTATGAAGCGTTTTCCAGTGGCCTTGTGCTCAAAAACACCAATGGTGACAACTCGTCGACTTCCCGCGCCCCATCCAAAGGAAACCTCATCGGGGGTGGGAGAGAGCCATTTCATTTCGCTGAATACCAAAGTGAGAGCGTCGGTGTTGTAAAGGATGGGGCTGTATTCTCCAGCCTTCTTCCCATCATCACGTCCGAAACCGATATGCTGCCACGTGCTCCCCAAGCCACCTTTGATATCCTCCAGTTGGTTGTCGAGCACTTCTTGGAGACCGATGATAGTAGGAGAGGCTGTATTGGCGGCTTCGTTTTTGAGTAACTCTATCACATGTGGTTTTCTGCAGCGTTCAGACCAAATACCACATAGGATGGTCGACCATGGTTTTTCTCCGTCCTGGCGCGTCGAAGCATCAGCATCAAAGCGAACATTCCAGGAAACAATGCGAATTGGTAGAGAGACAGCGAATGCATTGACAGCGAAAAGCAAAAGAGTGAGGAGATATGAGGACTGCATCTTGAAGCAAAAGAGTGTGGGTGCCGTCGGTATCGAGCACTTGTGGGAAGATCATCTTCTTTATACATGACTGCTCCAGATGTACTCCGTACTTTCTACATTTAGAACATCGAGATTAGGGACATTTGAGGATCTCAAAGTGTTACGCAGTTGTCAAGGGTACAATGAAGTCCTGTTTGCCGGCAGCGACTACCGAGGTATACGCGAACCCCCTTTTGAGGCTTGGATGAGGTTGATCGCCATTGGGTGAAACCACGTGGGGGAATGTCTTGGACGCAGTTCATTGCAATTCTGCAGAACGAAATGCGTTCCACCACTCCTCCAACCGAATATTTCCATACCACGAACTATTGTTAAACTCTCCTCTTATGTAAAAGTATTATTCCACGACTCGAATTCTTTCATGAGGCACGAGACGATCTCTGCTCTGTGTTTGGATGGTAGACACGGAAATTCCTTTTTAGGCAGGTCACTACTATGCAGGTTCAATAGATTTCCTTGTTGGCAATTGGTAGCCGATGCAACCTAGCCCGCACCTTATTTTGGATAAATCAATCTCCCCTGGTATGTAAACTCAGCAGCTGGAAAGGCCTACTTCAACGGCCATCAAGAATGTATCCAGAGGCGTTTGACCAACGCCACATTGACTGGATCACCCACAGCTGTATCTACCACTTCTTCCACCGCCCCAATGAAACTTAGTTTGGAAGTAAAGATAAGGAAGAAAGTAGAACCACATTCTATTGACAGCATCATACCACAATTCATTCTCATGAAATCCTAGTCGAGCAATACATCCATAGCCACTCCGCGCGAGGCATCAACATTTCTGCATGGATTTCATCTTGCAACCGTCCCAGTGACTCGGACTGTCATCTAACAGTCATACCGAAGTTCAAGTATACGTTCCTGGGCAGATTAAGATAAGATATCCTGCTGAAACCCATACATTAGAGCTCGATGCTATTTTCAGTTACAAGACTGCGGGTTTGAAGATCCACAAGGAGAGGTTTGGAAATCGTGGAGAACAGCCCGAGATCCGGATTCCGAACGCGATTTTCCAAGAAAATAGCGGGGGAAAAGGTGTATCAATCTCCATCGGAGAGTTTCAACCCCTCCAAGTCTCAAAATGGTCGGCGTAGAAGTTGTATCGCCGACTGCTACTTCGTAGATTTGACATACCCATCTCGAAATAGCGCTAGCGTAACTTCCTCCCATCCTTCCAAGCACGACAAGAACCGAACAAAGTCAACAAATGCCATCTTTGCCGCTTCAAATTTCCAATCCGCAGTCCTTAGCTGCATGAGTATCATTGGGTACAGCATCCCAAGGCAGTCCCAAGACATCGGAGACGCCTGCAAAGCACTTCCGTCCAGCTTCAAAACCTTTGCTCCTTTTTCTCGGATCCTTCATTTGACCGTTTTGATTTTCTCTGTACTGTAATATTACTAGACGGTAGCTTTATACAAGCCACTTCGTATTAAGAGGCATGATATTCATGAAGCGCGAGTCAAACCCATTTTCAGTCTCAGCATTGAAAAGCTTGACCAACTTCCACAGCGTTTGCTCACAGTCCTACGTATCATGGATTAGAGCGAGTTCATCCCATCCGCAATGCGTTTAATTCAGGAACTTTAACATAATCGCTTGGTCTCTCCATCTCTTAAGGGAAGCAGAAGATTTTTCCACGCCAAGGAACGCATTGCTAACAGCAACTGATGATGCCGTCGAGGATAGGGCTGTTAAATTAGATATAATTTAAATAAATTATCAATAATTATTAAATTAGGCGATTATCTGAAAATAAATTATTTATAAATTATCGGTATCACGTGATATATATAGGGCGGAAAATATCTCTTAAGTCCCTATGGAGAACCCCGTTAAGACTTAAAAGAGCGCTTATATAAATGAAAGAAGAAGATATAGTAATAACGAGGTAAAACACAAAGATTAGCTACGTAGCTAATTCTTAGAATCAAGTAACTTTTAACATACAATTTTAGTAGCCTTTTTAGTAAGTTTAGCTTACTTCTATACCCTTTATTTACCCCTTATTTACCCCTTATTCACTTCCTAAAATACTCTATATTCATTGCTAAAACCTAATATTAGACCTGAAATCTTTAATTATTATAAATTAGACAAAAATAAATTATAATTAGATTATCTAAAATTAGATCTCACAACCCTAGTCGAGGAAAGCGTCTGGGGCAGTGACCTGACTGGAAAGTAAATCTCAGAATATGTTCTCTGTATTCAGACCTGGACCGAGTAACCAGTCATCGGCATGGGCATATATATAACTACCCTGATTCCCCGTAGCTAGCTCTCCAGCTTTGAAGGGTCTCCTCGCAGATCTGCATATTCGCTCTACTTGGTAAGTATACTTCGGTATCGAGTTACCTAAGTAACACCATCAGTAACTTACTAAGAACACCTCCTCCAAGCATCGCATCCCTTGCGCAACGTTCATCCGGATCTCACGACTACTTCCACGTGATATGCGCATATCGCCTCCACCTTCCGACTGCCACACGGAATGTACAGTATAAGGACGGCCATAATTCCTACTAGTGGATTGAAGGCTATTACGACTATGGCGTAGTTGATGTACTTAATCGATTCGTATAGGAGCGTGTATGATCTAGAGATCCAGTCTTAGACGAGCTTGAAAGCATCACACCAAGCTTAAGTGGTTCAACAGAATCTGTGCTCCGTTCGAAATGTTATCGTCCCATCATTCTAATACATATTTAGTCTCCGGTACCACCACAAAAAACATGGCAACAGGAGGTGCGAGCCTAGATGTATTCCAATATCAATTTTCCGTCGTCGTTCAACTCTCAAACAACTCCGTCCTCCTCTCCCAAAACCCACACTCCTCTCTCACCCACACATCCTCCACAATCTTCACCGCAACCCCTCTCTCCCCACCCCCAGCGATCTCATCATTCCCCTCCCCAAAGACAGCAATCTTCCCCCACTTCCCCTCCGCAACATCACCAACCCCAAACTTCGGCCACGTAGCCCTCTCCTTCACAACCCCTCTTCAGCATTAGGATCCCCAGTGGTAATAAACGACGTCCAATAACTATGCATCTTCGCACTAATGTCCCTTATCGACGGCGAGAACTCCCGAATTTCTCGGTTGTAGGTAACGAAGTTGTTATGATCACAATGGTCTGCCCCTCCTTCCCTCCGACTCGTTGCGGCAAATTGATATAGCCAGACGGGAGATCCTGATGATGCGGCGAAATGTGCGGGTTGACGGACGGGCGAGATGTATGCGAAATGGCCATATGCCTGTTCCATACAGAAGAATTGTTTACCTAATTCTTTTCTAGCTTCCACGTATGGGGATGACGGATCCGTAGTGGGATCTGGATATGTCTCGTTTAGAATGCGTAGATCCTCCATGGAAAGATTGGGAAGGAGGACGCGGAAGAACTTGGTAAATTGATCAGAGGTTGAGATTCCAGGATCGATGAAGATGGCTCCTTCGTTGGTGTTGAAGCCCGTCATGATGGGGACTTGATGCCATTTTCCTGATTTGCAGGCTTGGATGGGTGCTTGGGTGATGATTCCCCCTTCGCCCTCAATTACTGGCTGCCATGGCCAGCGAAGACTAGATTCGTATTTGGCGTAGATTTATTCGGAAGCACTTTTGATAAGTGAGAATGGGAGAGTACGAAGACTGCTTAGTATTTCTTCAGTTGGTAGATTTTGGAGACCGAGATGTGAGAGGAAATCGTGGAATTGTTGCTCTAATAGAGAGTTCTCATATGGTAGTACAGTTTTTGCGGTTGCAGCGCCGGATTCTATGATGGCCTTGTGGAATAGAGGTGGCTCGTCCGGATTATGGAGAAGGTGATGCCCGACCTGTGATCTGATAAGCTCGTGTTACAGTGTATCGAGTATATGAAGATATCTAAAAAAGATAACAAATTTATAGTTCACAATAAAAGAGGAAGCGAGCAGAGGAAAAAAGGGGGAGAATCTCACAGAATGCGCCCCAGCACTACTCCCATAATCGTAACATCCCCCTCATCCCCTCCAAACGCATGCACATTCTCCCTAACCCACCTCAACAACAAATCCTGATCCTTCAACCCCAATTCAGCACACCCTACGCAGCCGCAACCTTCGAAGACAAGAACCCAAACGCCCCAAGATGATAATTAAAACTAATCCCAATCATCGGCCTCGTCGACCAAGCCACCATACTAGAAATCTGTCTCGCATTCCCCGCCCCAAAATTAAAACTCCCACCATGTATATAAACCAATACCGGTAATTTCCTATCCTTAGGTCGTATAGCCGGACGGAAAAGATTAAGATCAAACAATCCTCGCCCATGGGTGTAGAATCTTTCTCTCCCGCCGGACAACGCTGCCCATATTTACTGGCATCGAATTCCAGCTCACTATCCGGGACCGGAACCGCGGGTTTGAATCTCCTCTCCCCGTCGGTACTCAAAGCATAGGCGATCCCGAGGAATTGATCCAAAGTATGTGATAACCCGCCATGGCTTTCAACGAGCTTGCTCCCGATGATTTTGCCCTGGCGCAGCACCACCTGCGGCCGGGAAGTGGCCGTCATGACAGGACGAATATCTACCTGGTGTGGTCCGTTGTCTAGGACCCAGAAGGTGACGAGACAGACAGCGACAAGAAGGATGATGTGTATTAGTCGTCGTTGTGACTTTGGCGGCATGTTGTCTCAAGGTGTGGTGGGGTACTGTAAATCAAGGTGGGGGTGGGGTGAGCCAGACTGGGCTTGAGCGTGGGAGAGGATGGGAAAGTGAAAACGCACTCCATGAAAGTCCTACATAGATAGATATGTAGAGAGTCATACTGTCGGAAATTTGTTATTTCCTTCAACTCTTTTCAAGTCGTACTCGATGTATGGAAAGTGAGACGTTGTTTGTGTAGTACGAGTACACATGTTTCATCTCGTTACACTTGAGTTGACAATTACACCATAGGTAGGCCCTCAGATCCCAAAACCTTCGAACAAGATGTGACCTTGGACCACCAGCCAAAGGATTCTTTGGGATAATATGGAGTACATATAAATTTCATTCAAAAGACTACAAGAAGACTACACAAAGACCATTCCATATCCATGCCGTGCTGCCGAGGGGGTATGAAGCATATAACACCCAACGCATTCGCTGTAACCATCCATACAAAAAAGCAATAACTGTTTCCCATCCCAGACACCCTTTCTCCCTTTATTACTCATGAATAATCATAATTGCGCTCATAAGCACTCAGCCTCTCAATCCCAATTGTCCGCCAGGGCCATAGCCAGTACTCATACCTTTATCACCTTCGGCCATCTTTCGCGCGCGCTGCTTCTCGGCCCATTCTCTACTTGCTTGACGGCCCCGCTCTGCAGCTTCTTCACGCGCACGCTTAGCTGCCGCTTCACGCTCCTGCTTCTCTTTCTCCTGTTCCTCAATTAACTTGGCATCTCGATTGTAGATCTCTCGAGCCCGCTGGCGCTGGACCTGCACGTCTTTATCCGAAAAGTTACGCTCTATGTAAAGACCACTCATCGAGGGGCCGCTGGTCGTAGACGACTTTCGAACGATCGGTTGTGGGTTGGATCCTGGGGCACGAGGGGCAGAGGTATTTGCGATGCTGACTTGGTGCAATGAGGGACGGTGTGCACCAACAGAATCTCTCTTCAAAACCGAAAGCTCATCATCCATATTCTCAAGTCCCACTTTGCTTTGGCGAGCACGGCTGGCAATCGTCTCGCGAGGAACAAAATCTGGCACGATGCTCTTTCTAACTGGTCTGGCCTTGAATTCGCGGCGTTTTCGCTGCTCTTCCTCTTCAGCTCTCAAACGCGCCTCTTGAGCTTCTTTCTTCCGTCTGGATAGAGCCTCCCCAGGGAGTTCAAATGTCGGCCTAGTTGGTGGTTTGGTGGACTTGGTAGTTTTGAGGCCAGATACAGGTTTGGAGCGGTGTAAGACTTCTTCACTAGACTCACGCTGTGAAAGACGAGCTTCCCGTTGTTCCTTCAACTTACGAGCTACAGCTTCTCCAGGGAGCTCAAAATTAGAGCGAGTGAGTGGTTTAGTGGATTTGACGGTTTCAAAAACACTCAATGGCCGTCTTCCAGCTGTTTTCACCGATGATTGAGCCTTCTGCTCGTCGACAGGTTTCTTGAAAACCATGGAGGATGTTTTCTTGACACTCGGGGATGGCTTAACTGTTGTGGGCTTGACTCGCATGGAGCCATATTTGGAAGGGGTTTGTTTTGGTGGATTTGACTGTCGGTTGCTTGTTGGTGGGCCTTCTTGCGGTCCCATGCTTTCCCCCGTCTTTGATGGTGTGCGTTTGGCTTTCTCTACCGACATGCCTTCTGCCAAAGCTGCCTGAGAAATGGCGTCCATTTGCTCCTCGAATTGATCAAGAGCCTCGAGAGAGTCTTCGATTCGAGATGTTGGTTTCGCTGGGGTTCGGCTGGTGATTTGTCTTACAAACGAGTCTTCCTCATCAGAGTTATCCCGAGTTTGGACTTGCTCCTTTTCACATGTTCGCTCGACCTCCTCAAGTGTTCTGCGTACCGAATTTACTGGGGTCTGAAGTATTTCCTTTTTTGGAGTCTCAAAATCTTGAATGTCTTGCTCGTCGACCACTGGCTCTGGAATCTGGCCATATGAAATCTCCGTGGTTGTCTCAGACATGGACTTTGCCAACTCTTCCTTGGCTAGTAGTAAATGATAATTAGTCATACTGTGGTTGAAACCATCGTCTGAATTTGGCAAATGAAGTTTGCTGTTTCGAAAAGTATCCGTCGGAAAACCACCGACGTCATTGATAAAAGGAGTATCCTTGTATAAGTGGTGATCCGTGAAGTACTGATCAGAAGTAACGAAATGTGTTGAGATATACTGACCTGCTTGTTGTAATGCCAATTGATGACGAGTCATTCGGACGGCTCTAGTTTGGAGCTCTGGAACCAGATTTGAGGTCGCATTGGGAGTGGTTGGTGTGTACGATTGGGCTAGATCCTCATGGGCGAGAGTATCCAACTGATGGACAGCTTCGAATTCCGCATTCTCGTCATTCATAGCAGCGTGTCCGTCGCCAATGTTTTCCTGTTGCTCGACATCTACCTGATCCTTCTTCTTGTTCTTACTCTTCTTGCCTTTCTTGCCTGCGCCAATGGCATTGCGATAAGCTGCCTTCAATTGCCGGAGCTGAGAAGGAACCGAAGTATCCTCTGTGGGCATATTATTCTCACCAATGTCGCTGCTGATGTCGTTCAGAGGCAACTGTCCGGCTGGAGTGTTTGGCAGAGGTGTTTCGAGTGCGATGGAGATGGGATCTTCCGCGATTTCGATTTTTCGAGAACGCGTAACCCGAGCCATGGTGTTGTAGACACGGGGAAGAAGAATGCAGTACTGGCGTCCACGGACAGATTGAAGGGTGCGTTGGTAGGCTCGTTTGGATGAAGTTCTCGGAGATTTGATAAGGCACAAGAAATAAACAACCAGGGGACAGCTGCGATCAAGCCAAAACACAAAAGACGAACCAGAGAGGTTTCAAAATGGGGTACGCGTAGACGAGTATTGATGTTGGCGATGCAAAATGCGATGCGATGCGATGCGATGGTGCGACTTTTGTCGGTGCACTTATCAATTGTAGAGGGGTTGAGGAGGGGTGAAGATGGAAGGGATGGAATGGACGCCCATGCGAAACGGATTTCATATGGGCCATCATATGGTTCGTGCCGACGCTTCCTGTTTGAGAATGCAGCATAAAATTAACTTTCAAGTCCCTATGACAACGAGGCTAAATTCTCCCCGAAATCGTCTTCTTAACAAGCTAAAAGTAGGAAACTAAGAGACGAACTTCAAGCCGCGGTCACTATTAATTAAATAAACTACTAATAAGAAATTGAGAGGTCACATAGGTACTGTTTTGCCGTATTCAGGGATACCTACGTATGAAGTACGCGATGGACCTCGGGAACTTTGGTCGCGTCGCGTTGAAACGCTACCGATTCCGCTGCCGTTGCCGATTCCGCTGCCGACATGATCGCGCTGCCGATATGATTCCGAGCCCTCACCTAATGCTGTTTCTTTTTGGGGGGATGAGTACTCGAGTACCACCTCAGTAACTAGGTGCTAGACTGGTATATATACTGCTGATACCACACAAATTAGATGGAGAGCTTGGCCTGGTCTTTGATTATCAGAACCTAGATAACTACTCGTGTCAATCTCTTGACCTAGGTAGGTATCATCTCTCCTCTATCAATACTTTATACTATCTTCACAGATTGCTGTTGTGCCATGGTAGATCCAACAAATTCCATAAACTCACAGGAGTCTAGTATGTGCTCCTGCAACGAAAGTCCCCAGACACTTTCTGCTATGGATCTTCCCACAATCAATCTCACCTCCAACGCCTTTCAAATGCCCGTACATCGTAATTCGTTATATTTTCTTCGTCCGCCGAGGATCTTGACCAACAACACCTCACTCTTCCGTCCCCTCAGTCGCTTGTTGTAACATGGGCGCATGCTCAGTCGGTATTCTGACAAGAGTTTGAGGCAACTCCAACTCTGGCTGCTTCTTCTGCGCATCACTGCCTTCGGGCTGGTCGGGTTCTTTCGGCTTGGGGATTTTCGCTATGGCAGTCAGCAGCGGTTTCTAACAGGACGCATCAAGACTTACCAGAAGCCATACTAATGGCACGGAGGACATTGTGCCAGTTCCCCAGGACTAATGCAACAGCTAAGATCCTCGTATTAGACAATTCTGCGATGCTTCATACTTCTATTCTCTCCGGCGCATACCTTCTGTGCCATCTGAAAGTGTAGCAAGTTTCTCCTCCAGCATCTGCATCTGCCCCGCCAATCCTGCACTGAGATCTCGCAGCTCCTTGAGACTTTCTAATTCGGCCTTCTTTTCGTTGATGCGAGCTAGCAGTATTGGCGATTGGCCTGTGGACGCAGCGTTCCCCATAGAGCCTTGTCGCAAGTGCGAGGGGAGGGGTCGCGACGGGTACGACATCGTGATAGTTGCGTTTGCGGACAGAACTCTCGAGTACGAATGTAAAGTGCGGTACTTAGGTATCTTGTAGATACTCCTGGGTCTTAGCTGTAATACGCCGGTGGTCTGAATTGCGATGTTCTGTTCTCCACTCGAGGAACTATACTTGGACTACAGCTGTGGTCTTGGTCTTGGTCGATCGGCAATCCCACCAAAACGATGCACAGGGGTCAGGGCAATGGAGCTAAACCTATTTGGATGTCAAAGTAAACAAACAACTCCTTTCCCTGGCCAAAAAACTTGTCATTCTTTCTGCTTGTCCAAGCTTCATCATCCACCCAACCCACGCGCGTCTCAAGCTTACTTTTTGGTCTGCACTATTGCTTCCGCTTCCTTTTGGATTTCCAATAGAGACTGAGAAAACAATTCAATTGCCAAATCGCCGGACCCCACCCTCGAGCATTGCCAACACATCTGCTCTCCACAATTGTTGACCTGCCGCATGTTTAGTTGAAATGGCTCGTCTGAACGAGGTTCCGGCTTCGACGGAGAATGTAGAATCATGTCAGTTCTAACTTCTCCTACATCTTGCTACCTTACTCATTGTTGGCTAGTGAAGCGTAAGTTCATGCGACAGAACCGCGACATCGCTCGAGCAAACTCTGCCCAGTCTCTGCGAATTCGAAGCCTCGAAAACGAAGTATCCAAACTTCTTGCCGACAATCTTGGACTAAGGGGACATATCATCAATCTTCAGAACGAGATAGAAAATGGACAGGCGCAACGGATTGCGGAGCATACTGGCCATATCAAGGCTGAACTCGAGGCAAAACTCGCCGAGATAAGTGCAATGCTCAATGGGCTTGGGCAGGTACAGCCAAACAAGAAATCTCCCAGGGCAGGAAGAATCACAAGAAAGAGTTTGAACGGCAGCCCGGACCAGAAGAATTGGAAGAACATGTGCAACTTGAGCGAGGCTGTTGCAAGCCAAGAGGGTAGATTACCGCCCATTTTGGAAAACAAACAATACCCAAGAAAAACCTTAGAGTATGTTCAAAATTTCCTTTCCCCAACCTCTCAAACAAAACTTCTTCATGATGAGCAACATTGGTCCGTGTTACCGAGTGGCCTCAAGAACCGTCATATGACGATCACCATTGCATTCAAGTGCACCTCTGATTACTATGTTTCCTGTTATGGCATTTATCTGTATGATTTTATCGCTTGGCAGTTTATGCTGACGTCCATAGGCACCAAGAGCTGCTACAGCTTGTTGCAGATGCAGACGACACCACCGAATCGCCTGACATCGGGCCTCCTCCAGTATCAAAATTCGTAGATGAAGATCCTGTGAAGATTGACCTTCCCTCACGAAGACCAAGCGATGATACCGAGGAGCCATCGGATATCGATCCAGTTATGTCAAAAAATCTAGAGCAAAGACGAAAGCGGAGGAGTAGTGGAACCCCAAACGACACCAACGCTATCACTGTTGCTATGCCACCACAAGATGACCAGGAGAGGAAAGAGAGCGTGAAAACAGGCGCCAAAAGGAAGCTCAACGTTAGAGAGGACGAAGAAAAGAATGATGCTTCCCGAAACCGACCAATCTCAGCAGATGACTTCAAGTTCTCCCGTGTCAGCGAGGAAAAGAGTAGAAGTAGAGTGGTTGTCCTGCCTGAGAGGTCGACAGGGAAATCAGCTAGAGAAATTGCCGTCGCTAGAGGAGCTCGGGACAAACGATCCTCGACCGCAAGCTCAACAGGAAGAAGGGCATTGGCAGCAAAGAACATCAATACTTCACCAAAGAAATCTTCGAGGGCAACAAACCAGGATGATATCAAGGTCGCAAAAGCAGAGATTCCAAAGCTCAATCTACCAATCGAGAATCTCAAGGATAGCAAACGAGCGACGGTCACAATTCAACCTGTGGAAGAACCGCAAATCGTCAACATAGTCGAAGTCCTACTGGAGCCTGAAACGCCAGCAGCACTTGACACTTTCTCTCCATTTTCGGCAGGGCCTTCAACGGTGCGGTTAGCAGACAGTCGGGATACCCCACCACCACCAGATTTAGGACGAGGCGTAGAAGGTTCACGGCCCAGTCGAAGAGCACGTGGTGCTGTGAGTTATGCGGAGCCGAACCTGAGGGATAAGATGCGAAGACCTACGAAGGAGATGATCGATGCAGTAGCAAGGGATGGCAACTCAGCCCGAGGATCTGCTGTGAAGTTAGAGAATAATCCATCTCTGTCCGACAACATTAAATCGGAGCCGGAAGAGGATTGTTGGAAAAACATGCCTCTAGCCTCAGCAGCCACGGTTGCAAATAGTCCTCTCCGAAGCAAAGCCACGGAGCAAGACCTCTTGCCGAGCAGCATCACCACCCATCGAAAGAGACGCGAATCCCTGCTTCAGCAAGCACCCCTTGAAAAGACTGGGTCAGAAACAGCTATGACATCGCTCCTGGCAGAGCACAGGAAAGCAAAGGCTGCCAGAGAGAAGGCTCTAGAGAATGAAGGTGCTGGCTTGGCCAACGCCGTTGAAAAGCTTGAAATTTACGAATTCTGTGGATCAGCGTCTCCAGATATCCTGCCACTCAAGCCTGCCGCTGAGGAGAAATCGGTATTCTCAAGATCAACACGAAGGCAATCATCTGCTACCCGAGAAAATACGAATGTCGATGACGGTGAAGCTTCTGATATGGAGGTTAAAAAACGCCCTCTAGTCAGTCGTCGAAGGCAATCTACCCTGGGTGTGCGCGCCGAACCCTCAAATGACAAAAATAGTGCTCTGAGAAAGGCTCTCAACGCACAAAATGCTGCCGATACTTCAGTTGCCGATTCCAGGGGTGACCGTATCTCTGCGCGGAGACGAAGCATGATGTTATGAGTAATGTAGTAAATTGTATGGAGGGCCTCTTTTTTTTCTGGCGTGTTACTACGGGTTGGATACCCTCGTTCTCCTTTTGTATTCATTGAAGCGATTTGGTTGGAATGAGCTGGTGGGCTTTTTCGTGGCTTGCGTGTTTTTGGTAGGGCTCATAGGTTGACGATTGATCGCGCTTTTTTTATGATACCAATAAAGTTTGTTTTATCTCATAAATGTTTGTGTTTGTGGTGAGCCTTTTGAAGTGTTGCTGTCCTGTATATCTTACTTGTTTTTGTTTTGACTTGACTTCTCTGTGATGAGATTCGTTTTCTGGGTCTTGATTTGGGGTAAATACTGTAGAAGTAAGGTTACAGTACCGAGAACCTGGTAGAAATGATATTAAGTGGGCTTTTTAAGCGTCATGAGGGAGTAATTGGGTGCTTCTTATTTTGCTACTCGTATTCATTGTATGGATTGTTTGTAGGGGATGAGAAAAAGTAGATAAATGTTGTATATTTAAGGATGATTAGTGATTACTTTGTAGTTTAGTTATTACTCATATTTAACTACTTAAGCAGTCAAGTAGTTTGTTCGACTGGTATTAACTTCCTATACCCTTTTTCATCTAACGACTTCCATAGACAGTAACAGTATGAACATACTTCACTTTCCCATCCTCAACCCTAATCTCATGACTATCAGGCATATCCAGATCCAAACTATCAAAAGAACACAGCACCTCCACCGACCTAACCGTCTCATCAATCACATACCTCCTATTCCCATTCACCTTCGCACTCCCCCCATGCGTCAACGCCCCCCCACACGGCCTCGTCAACCGCGATCCTTCAATCTGTTCACAATTCGTGCCCCAAGGTATCAAATCCGCGGCCTTCCCATCCGTCCACATATCTAAATACGCATCCCCGACTCTCCTTAGCATCTCCCTGCTCGGTCTCTTCCCTATCTCAAGCGCCGTCCAGTTCTCGGCTGGGAGATACATCAATTTCTGTGCGGCGTCGAAGAATAACGCGCCTGTCGTCGCGGCTACGGTATCGATCATGGAAATCACACTGGTGTCGTTCACGGGGTGGCGGATCTGGGTTGCTAGGACGTAGGGCTTTGAGCCGTTTTTGGAGGGATAGATGGAGAGGGTGTAGCTGGCGCAAGTCACTGTATCTGCTGTGGTGCGGTTGAGCTCGAGGTTGAGGTGCTGAGAGAGAACACCCTTGTTTATGTCGGTGATTTTGTTGTTCTCTTTGTAGGCGAAGTTTAGGGTGTTGAGGGCGAGGGTGGAGGGTTGGCCGTTGGTTTGTGCGGTGAAGTAGGTGGTTGCGGTGGTGGGGAGGCCGGCTCGTGTGCAGTCTGCTATGGCGATAGGGGTTAGAAGGGCGGTGATGGCGAGGAGGTTTGGGATTGATGGGAGCATGGTCTCTAGGCTTGGGAGGGGACGGAAAAGGGGGGCAGGCGAGGCGAGGTGATTAAGCGAGTACGGTTGTTTTGGGCGCCTTGAACGAGTAAAAACAGGTTGGGAAAAGTCTTACACTTCCGCAGCTGAAGATGCGATCTCGATTTGAACTACTTCTATATCTTTCCAGTGATAAGCCCCGTGTGTCTTGTTTTCTAATCTTTTCGTTACTTTAGGCGAGAGGTAAAATGAACTTTCCCGCCATACACTTTATATAAATTGATTTGACTGCGCGTTTACGACTTTTTACCCCAACCTTGATTCAACCACGAAACTGAGTCTCGGCAGATGCAGCTATATCTTTACGACCTCAAGAGGTTTCAGAGTGATAATTTGAGATCGCCATGTTTGGTAAACTTGTCCTACACATACTTTGCTTGTGAGGGGCAAAACTCATACATGTATCTGATTTACATTAAATGGCCCTAGACCTATAGTCCTCTCGAGGAGCTCTCTAGGTGGAGGGTATATGCGTCGATGATAAGTTAAAAGTTGGGTTCTTCTTGCTGGTGTGGAGGTATACAGATATCAAGTACCCTCATGACGTCAACAGGCAGCGTATTTTAGGTGTATTTGATGTATGTGGTATGCAGCAATTCAACGCTTGTAATTAACATCACAGCACCTTTAGCACCAGAATATCAAAAACAGAGGTGTTTATGTCCTATTGGGTGGATGAACACAATTACGCTCGCTCCTCCCATGTAGCCATAGCCAATTAATTATAAATAAATTCTAGGAGACGATGATGTTCTAGTGCTTGGTCTTTTGTTTGCACGTCTGTATCAATTCTACGTAAATTAGCCATCGTGCCTTTTCCATCCTACAGCACACTTGACCTTTAACGTTGGCAATTACTTAAAATTCCTGGCTACGTGAAGTCCTTCATGGCCGCAAAGGTATCACCTCAAATCATTGAAATTAATTGTATCTAGTTATTACTTCGTGATAATGCGTGGAGCCAAGCTATACGGAACATCAGAGCTTCTCAGCTACTCATCTCGCTAGACATCTCGCCAAAGGAAAGGGGCCTTGCCACCGTATCGTCTGTGATTTTTTCAATATGGTAATCTTACAAACTACTGCATGAGAAACACAGTTACATTCAAAATATATATGACTAGTCCGAAAACATTTATGAAATACCTCAGTCACAACCTATGGTTCTTTGCTTTCAAGATCCAAATAATGGTATGGATTTTATTGAACAATGCCAAAGGCGAGACTTCCACTTGCTACCACTTTCTCAATCATACCCTATAAGGAGACTCATCCACACTGAAATAATAGTAGAGAAGCGAGTGAGATGGTGTGTCATTCCGATATTTACCCTTCGGGCGAAAAGTGTGCCCTGAGAAAGTAGCTGTAGCCATGAACCCACTCTAAATGGAGGGCATGCCTAGGAATTTCAACATAAAGAACCTAATGTAGCACCATTTAATGACTAGCTAATAAGCTAGGTTCTACCTTTAGTGCGAAAGTGAAAAATTTACCATGGTGTTCTCGGATATAGATTAGCTTTTAGCAACCAAAAAAGCCTCGTGACACCGATCGAGGAAAGCAAGGAATATGCATGGCGAAGCTCGCCGTAGCGATAAACCTCCGCTAAAAAAAGTCTAAAGGAAGGTATATCTACGAGCTTTGATAAGAAGATACGAAGTTTGTACTGTTTGATTAACATACGACTTTAATAGCCTCCGGTCGATCCCGTTACGACTTCAACAGCCTTTTGCCCTGTAAACTCACTCTTATACCCTGTTTTGTCCCTGCCCGTGGGCGTAGTCCCGAAAAGGTAAGTCTCGCAGGCCTACATTCTACTACTAGTTTTATCTAAGGACCTGCGACTACCGTGGTAAATCGACTCTATAGAGGAGACCAGGGTTACGAGTGGAGTAAAAAAACCACTTTTCCTAGCCACTTAGGGACTTAGCTGTCTATAGAAAAGAGGAGCTGCTACTTGTCGCAATCTAGTCCTCATAAGAATCAAGTACATATAAGCGTAGGAAAGGCTATAAAGCGCTTAGTTACGTACTCTATCTATAAACCCTTGTCTCCTCCTTAGAGTCGATTTACCACGGTACAGAGAACTTACAGCTATTTAGAACTCTAGAAGTAAATTATATACCTTGGAAAATAAGCTAACTAGCTACCTTCTGTATTCCTAGGCCCTAGGGACGAAGAGCTATACCTATAAACATAATATAGGGCCCCTGATTTAGGCGCTATAGGTGATTTCTCGCTTAGTTAATAATACGTAGACTATCTATTAGTTATACCCTCTAATCCGTGTTTCCTAAGTTCTATTATCTTTAAGGTTATTCGCACTTTAGTACTTTAGTACCGTGGTAAATCGATGTTAAAAGAAATGGGTGGAGACATAGGTGGAGTACAGAGAAGCTAGCAAGACTACTTTCGGGCCATTCAGAGAACAGCTTTCTACGGGCCCTCTCTAGGTAGAAAAGTCCGACAACGAGAAGCTCCCGTTAATCGCAATCTTCTACGTATAAGAAGACGGATTCTAGCCAGTAGGAGCCTCTAATTCACACTGTTCCGCACTACTCCGTACTCCACTTGCCCACCCCAGCATTTCTTTTAACATCGATTTACCACGGTAGGATAAAAACTTATAATTTACCCATGTTATACCTGCTCTCTTCTAAAAAGCGGCGATTTATCTCTAAGAGGCTATTGAAGTCGCGGAGTGATCGACCGGGGCTATTAAAGTCGTATAATCATGTTTAATGGCCACGGCTATAACCTAAGTTCTAGCTTTAGTGCGAGTGAGAAAGATATCCCATGACGTTCTTTGCATAAGCTTTTACCCACGAAAAGAACCTTACAACACTGATCAAGGAACCACAGAAAATGAATGTAAAGTAGCCGAAAACATCCGAGTACTGCTCTACGTACTATGGTAAATTCATCATGTGAGAAGAGTAAGAAAGGCAATGCAGACAATAAAGTGAAAGTGGGTTAATTTACACTTCGACTGCTCCACAGAAACACCAGGGACTGAAAATAAAGGTCTATACAAGAAGGGTAATAGCTAATTGAGGTAGTTATTTTACCTTTGAAGCGTGATCTAAGTATTCGATGACACTCCACTCATATGTTTCAAACAAAAAAAATGGAGAAATAGTATAACATGTTTTGAATTTCGGAAAGACTCGTAATCGACGACCGCCACTTTTGCAGTCAGTCCCCTCTGAACCCCCCATGGGCAACAACCTCCATTCTCTATCAGATCAGCATCCTCTCCATGATACCACATGTCCATCTCACGCCACAGCTCCTCCCGCTTCCCCACACCCCATTGTCCTGCTGTACTTGTACCCTCTTCCGAGACACACTACTGTACCTCCATACCAGCCATCTCTCCACCCCAAAAATCAGAACATATCGATCAACGAAATCTTATAGCAGCAGCATCATCATCAAATGGATAACGATATCCATCCCATCACAGCCCCGTATCGCATCAGCCAATGGAAAGAAACGGGAAGCTCCTCACTGCTCTGCACCCGACCTTGGATCATCCACTCACTGGTCCCCTCTTGCACGGTGCGTGCAGTGGGGATATATGTATCTACCCGTGACGCAGACGCTCAACAGGGAAACCCGCGCACGCTCGGTACTTATCTACAAAGCGGTCCCTCGAACATGGTCAGGAGATCGGATTTCGATGCCGTGAGACGGGACTGGGAGGACACGGTACGGTGCTAACTATAACCAGAAGACTTGGGTGGGGTGGGGTTGGAGACTTTCAGCAACGGTTAACATCGGATCTAAACTGTCCCCCCACACAAGACAAGGCTCCCGAAGGAAATGTACGACACGAAAATCGCAATGTCTTGTATACATATGCGGCTCCCCGTCCGAGACTCCCCCACAAAAAGCAAAGCGAAGAAAGAAAGGTAACCAACCACCCTCTGTCCAACATCAGGAATTTCCAGTGGTAGTACTCGCAGAAACCCCAGATTCCGGCCCCGTGATGCGAGATTGACTTCACGTGAAGGAAAGGGGGGGAGACAATCTAGTTGACTTACATGCAGCCGCCATTCCTTGTACGGTGTTACAATCGTACGAGAGTGTATCTCTACAAGAACATCGTGCGTTTTCCTCACCTGCCTCACACTCACGTGGAGGAACGCCTCCTGAGCCCTGCAGGAATGCGGTGTTCCTTTTTCTTTTCCTGGTGTAATCTTGGTCTTTGGGGGAGGAAGAACAAGCGAGGGCTGAGACTTCCTCAACGCTTCTCACGTGGTCGGGTAAAGATGTGAGTAAACACGGCATATATGCAGGAAACTGGACTTGTTGTTTCAGATCGGATTGTTATGGCTGGACTTTCCTTTCTTGGGGGTATGTGGTAGTGGTACGACGTTTTTTCATGGAAGGTAATAGACGGTGGCCACGTTGGAGATGTGAAATTATTTAAAGCTACCAGTAAAAACTCCTCCTTAGTCAGTGAATGGGAGGTGGTCTGAGGACTGATGTGTATAGAACGGCAAGCTCCGACTGTTTAACCACTGACCGAGAAATGTGGAGGCTAGAAAAGGAATATATTCCTCAGTAGTGACCACGTTGCGTAGAGCGGATCACTCCACGTGAGGGCGTAGCTGAAGATGATAAAAAAGCAAGGGAGCAAGAGAGGTTGAGTTTAATCTTGGAAAACGAAATACCAATTGAGACAACCACGTTGTTACCATCCCTTAGCTTCACAAGAAAAGCCATTCTCCGAACGGATAGCATTGTGGATCATTGTCCACTAGTCACTTACTTCGTAACCCAATTGGACCCATCACATCGCACGGTATTTCTAATCCCAAAGAGAGAAAAAAATCTCTTCAACCTCGCCTCTCTGGGCTTATTTCCAAGACTACAGTAAGATACAGTCATACACGCTGTCAAAGCCTTCGATGAAGAAGTAAAGCCAAGATCCAACCGCCTCCGCAATCGCAACGACGTCCACTTGACGGAGTAGTCATAGCTTTCTCTTCACCGGGATTCAAGCGATTGGCCAGAGAAGTAGCCTGCTGTCTCTTACCAGCAGCCAGATACTTCTAAATCAGTAAAGAAACGGAACCTGAGATATTGTACTCACGTTGTCCATGAATGTATCACCTACGCCTTACAGTAGTGGGCAAGCGATACGCATTAATTAATAGCAAACGTAAGTAAGGCTTACGAAACATAGAACACTGTCCCTGAGCCAAGGAACAACATCGTTCCTGAAATTCCCTTTCTTCCCTGTTTCCGTACCAGCAAAAAAGAAGCAAAGAAGGAAAAAGAAAAAAGCAAGAAAAAATAAAATCCCGACCACAAAAAGTCTCAAAAACGTGGTCTGACCCCACCCCATAAAGATCTCGATCTAGAAGCGCCACTGGCCCACACCAACGAGGGCTCTAGATCCCCATCATCATCTTCCGGAAAAAGTCAAATCTCCATGATGCAAAGATGACGGAAGGGAGAAGGGCTAAGCGGGGGTTTGTTCGTTGTCGAGATGGGGATGGAGGTTAATTAGATTAAAAAAAATGGTTTGTTTACTTGGACGGTGGATCGACGAATGAGATGGTAACACAATACACGAAAAATGGGGAATATGAAGTACTAGTAAGAAGAAAAAAATAAAGACCAAGGAGGTAAACACTCGGTTCGTCTCACCGTCTCACGGGGAATAATAGAAGAAGAAATTTTTTCTTCAGGAACAGCGGCAAAACGGCACCAACGAGGGGGGACAAAACAAAAGAAAAGAGGGAAAAAAAAACTCTGATTTGCCTGAGCGAGGTATACGTGTACATAATCTGGGGGTTTTTTTGCATCCCTCGGTGTAGTCAGTCATACAGCGTTGTGCATAACCTGTGTCAAAAACGTGATTTTTTGGAACATCAAAAAAAGTGCGAAATCAGGAACTCAGGATAATAACCTACTAATATTATAAGACAACCACATTTCTAGGGACTAATTCCTTTGGGTGGATTAGTTATTAATACCCTTTGAATAGTTGTATCAATGTTTTATATAATCTAGGGACGTTTCTCAATTACAATTTAAGAAGGGGTAAAAAGTCGATTCTTGCGACCGCAAGCCCGCGAGAGGTAAGATGGCGGGGTGTAGTCTTGGCGTGTTAATTGCTAGAGCTCTACGAAAACTAGCTTTCTGCCCTTCCTTAGATTACTATATTTATATATATCTAGAGTATATAAAAAGTCGATACGACTACTAAAAATATGTTAAAGACTATTCTCTGTAAAGTGCTTGAGCCCTAGAAGTATGGTTGTCTTATAATATAAGGGGGCTATCTTACGATGCTACGTTTGTACTTTTTTTTGGCGTTCTAAAAAATCACGTTTTTGACACAGGTTATGTACAATGCTGTATAGTACAGTACATACCAGCTTGCTCTCGGGAATCACCATAGAGAAAGATTTTCACAACACCCCTGGGTTCGGATTACTCGTAAGGCTGGCTGGCAGCCAGGCTGAGGCTCACTGGCTCAGACATGTTAACAGGCAGCCACAGAACCGCGCAGATGCATTATGGTCCAAAACCCCAAGCATGATTTTCTGGTACATTATTATGGTGCCATAATTATGGTTTGTCTGTTTAAGAACCTTTGAATCAAAGACGTGCCTGTCGTACAGTTGAGTACCGTAGTTACCTATTCCGGTGACCGAATCGAACCTTGTGAACCGGGCACAAGGCAAATAAACGGCGTACGACCACTGTCCTAGGACTTCCTAGACGTGTAAAGCCCTCGCCCAATGACGACCCCACGAGATCGATGTCTTAATTTTCTCACCGGGCGATGGTTGCTGCATGTTTATGGGAAAGTAAGGTAGAAAAAACTCCCTCCCTTGGTCACCTTACCGAGCAGGTACTTTACCTACACTTACTGTACTAGTACTGCCCTGCCTGCCTGCCTTCTCGGGCGCGTTCCGGTTCCCCGTGCTGTATGAGGATGTGTATGTGTATCACTTCCACCCTCACCGGGCAATTTTCAGAATCAGGTCATGATTTATCCATATACAGTAGATGTGATGGTAAAGAAACACAAGCGGTAAACAGCTCGGGGGGGGGCGAAAGGGAAAGCGAAATACAAATGGCAACCAACGAGAAAAATCCTCTCCAGGCGCCATCAGCCCTGTCGATGCATCAAGGAAGGCACGGATGAATCACCGGGGGATGCGAGGATGCATGAATCGACCAGCTGTGGGCGGAGGTATCAACCAGGTAAAAGGTCCTGGACATGAAACGAACGAACCTTTTTTGACAGCGCTTCCTGATTTGTTGATTTTTTTCAGGTCGAAAGGTTCGTCATCCTCGGTTGGGAATGGATGGTTCGATGGCTGGCTGGGGAGAGAAAACATCCGTTGATGCAGTTGTGAAGGGCGCTTCGCTAAACACCTGGTTTGGTTTGGTTTGTTTGGGGGTTGGATGATGATGATGTAGTTGGATAGTTGGATAGTTACTGTACACTGTGACACGGCAGCTGCCAAATTTACAGGACAATGCTAGGTAATTAAGCACAGTAACGCAACGCAGCAGGAAATCCTCCTCTGCCTCTCGCCGAATACCCGAGCCCAAGTTCCTGCGTGAACTGTCTTTTTGACTCTTTCCCGTTTCGCCTTCCTCAGTTTGTGTTTCCCTGGCTATAGTTTGTGTATATGCAGAACAATCAAACGTAATTTAGGTAATCTCTTTCCCTATCGGCATGCTCGAAAGACGCTTCCAAAGACACCTTCTCCATTGCGAAACTTTGGAGGCGACACTTTGTAATTTACTTGTCCAGTACTCGTACAGCACACGGGCAGGTTGTTTTTGGACTGACTACAGGCACTAACACCGGCACTCCCGCTCGATACCCGTCGATCTATCTCCTTCTAACCCCCCAGGTTCAGGTTCAGGTCCTGGCCTGGTCTCCAATTGCGCAAGCAAATCTCAACGAAACCCTGAGCTGAGATGTCTCGCTGCCCTACGAGTACGATTCAATCGATGGACCCGTTCCCATCCAGTGCCAGTGCATCCTCCATCACGCTTTCAGCACTATCTGTCACGAAGTCAAAAAAAAAGCGTGACCGCCATTTCCCTCCCCACCTCATTCATCTCTCCAGAATCCAGAGTCCAGACCCTCGAGTCCCGAAACGAGTGGATCGCGCAAGTACCAAGTACCGACAGAGCCACCACTGCGGTGCGGTACTCTAACCACTGGGCTGAAATCTCCCCCTCCCCATCCCCCTCGCTATCCCCAATCTTTTGGCTTCGAGTCCACGATGTCATCGCGGGAGTGGCAAGTGGAGAGCTCCAGCTGGAGTGGATGAGCCTGAGCCAGGCCAGGTCCAGGGAAGGGGGTCTCTCCAACAAAAAAAAAAGAAGAAAAAGTCGTTCACGATGCGTTGGCATGGTAAGCAAGCACCTTAACCCACAGCGAAACCAAACCAAAGCACCATCGAGTTCCGGAACAGAATCCAGGTGTGGGGAAGAGGTACGACAATGATCTCCTCGATGCCCGAGATGGGTAGAATTGTCTGTGTTCCTGAGCTGGCTTCTTCTTGTGCATGTCTGTCTAGCTTTGGAACTAAGGATCCCAAGTTAAGCAGAGACAGCACGAATCCCCGCCGTTTCGTGAGACTCTACTGTACTCTAGCTATAGTACTCTCGAATAATGGAATCCATGATTGGATAGCGTAATAGAATTTCATGATTAGGTTTCGGTGTTAATAGAGCACGGTACCGGAACTCTGCTATAGTATACCCGGGTAGGTAGTAGCATCCACGTTCTACTATGTATTAGGTATACGACTATACGTTAATACGTAAACGAAAGGGAAAAACTAAGATAAACTAAGATTCTATACTTTACTATAAATCTTAATATATTCTAACTAAAATTAAGAATTTAACTTTAAATATTAACTATATAGTACTAATATATATATAAGTACTTATCTTAGAGAGAAAAGTAGAGTTTTTTAAATGGTTTAAAAACTCTCGAAAAAGGGTTTTATATAAAATCTAGTCTTAAGGAAAAAACCGCTAGGTAATAAAAGAAGGGCGGTTTATATATAAAAAATAGTTTTAAATATTGGATAGTTATATTAATAAGATTATTAAAAATAGTTTCTTATATATAAAAGTACTCTAGAATTATTCTAAAAGCGTTTTAAAAGTATTCCGGGACCGTTCTAAACCTGTTCTAAATTCTACTCTTCTAGGTATATATATAGTTATATAAGTAGGGTAGAGTACGTAGGTAGGGTACGTAAGGTACTCCCGACTAGCGCTCTAGTACCTGTAAGTATATATCTCGTATATCGCGGTTATTTCTAAGTTATCTTCTATTAATACTATATATTATATTATATATAATATAAACCCGTTAAATTTCGCTAAATTAACTAAATTTAATACTTATATTTTTATAGTATTAGGGCTAAGCGTATAAAAGTATATAATATAGCCTATATACTATAACTCTATAACTCTACGCGAGTACTTTTTTATAGTATCCCGGGACTATTCTAGAAGTATTCGAGAATTATTCTATAATTATTTAATAATTATTTAATAATAGTTCTTAGACTATTTATAAATTAAACTATTAATATAAAAGGTAGTTATAAATCTAAGACTATTTATAACTAAAATAGTTTAAAAACTATTTAATATTTAGACTATTATAAAAATAAAACTATTTAATATTAAAATAATTATTTATTTAAACTATTATATTTATAAAAAGTCTTAAGATTATTTTCTTTCTAAATAATTATAAATTATAAACTATTTATCTTTTAAATAGTTTTACATTAGTTTAAAATCTATAATAGTTTTTTTTAAAAATAGTTATAAATTAAAATAATTATATAATTTTAAATTATCTAGAAATAGTTTTATAATAGTTTTACTTGTAGATTATTCTATAACTATCTAAAAAACTCTACTTTCCTCTCCAAGGTATACTTATTAGCTTCGAAGTCTATAATAATTAAGTTTTTATAGTAATATATTATATTATAATTATATAATAACTTTTCGACTAATTAGAGAATTAAAGAGTTTTTTTTTAGATTTTTAGATTTTTAACTATTTACTAAAGAGGTTAGTACTACTAAGCCGGTACTACTACTAAGCTAGTACTTCTAGGTTTAATTTCATAAACTAATATTAAAATAATAATATATTCTTTTTAAATAATTTTAATAAATAAATACTTATAATAACTAGTTAAACTTATATAAAAAATAATATTAATTAATATTATAGGTTATTATAAAGATAGGTTAATATACAGGTAATAAGTTAATTTTTTAATAGAGTAGTTTATACTAATTAATTATAATATATATCTAGGTTCTATAATCTACTAAGGAACTACTATTTATTTAGGTATATTATATTAACTAATAACTAGAAATACTATTTAATTATAAATCTATTATTTTATAATTATCTAATAATATTAGAATTTAAATCAAATTATTTCTGTGACGGTTATGGTCGCGAGGGCTGGATGTCACATGCTCGCTTAGCGAGGCGCTAGCGCGCACGACCTGTATTTAGTTCCCAGCTCTCTCGAGCTCTCCTTCTTTCCTCGTCTTTTGTCCTAAGAATAGAGTGTTAATTGTTCTGAGTTCTACCTGAAGCACGTCTGTCACAATTTCGACCGTTTATTATTAAGTTATTCATTATTTAAATTAGAACTACCGGCTTAGTAATAGTATTAGCTTAGTAGTACTAATTCCTTTAGTAGGTAGTTAGAAAATTAAAAAATTAAAAATTAATCTAAAACTCCTTAATTCTCTAATTAGTTAGAAAAATCTCTTAGTAATTATACCTTACTATAAAGACTTAAATATATATACTCCGAAGCTAATAAATAGAGTACTAGCTACTCTAAGTAGCTCGGAGCGTGTAAAATAGGTTTATAAGCCCTCTTTTACTATATTTACTAATTTTTCTTAAGAATAATTTATTATAGTATTTTTATTATTAAGAGCTAAGACTAAAAGTAGATATTATAAATCTAAAATACTAGCTATATATATATATATCGTTAAGGGGATAAATATAGGTACCTAGGTATAATATTATAAAGAATAATAAGCATGATAAACCTACCTACCTATTAATCCCCTACTTCTATACTTCCTCCCTTCCTCCTCTCCTCTCCCTTCCTTCCTCCCTTCTCTTATAACACAAGCTCCTCCCCTCCCCTCGCTCCCCCTATAAACCCACCCTGCCCTGCCTAGTAGGTAGTCCCCTACGTACCTAGTAGTAGTACATTATTATCACGGGTTATCTCGTCTCGTATACCTACATACCTACCTACCTAGGTACCTAGGTACATCTATCATTCAAGGGACAAAGACACGACTTTATACAACTCTCATAACTCTCGTGACCTCCACCTACTATAAAACACCTCACCTTATCTCCATCACCCTCATCCTATCTCCATCACCCTCACCCCAAACAAAACCGAAAAACAAGAAAATCCCCACAGCGTAAGGCTATTACAAACTTACAGTAAAATAAAAACCTTCCCACACGCCTCACCATACAGTAACTTGCCTTACCTTACACTACGGAACAAACCGTCCGTGTACATGTAACACATGAACCTTTATACAGCAAGATTACTTGTACATTTCCAAACTTTCAGCCTTATAACTTTACTTCCCACACACAAGAAGAGACACTTATACACTACGTCGGCACTACTCCAAAGAACAAACAAACAGACAAACACGTAAAATTCAAAGTCAGTTTCCAAAATTCCAAAAATGTTCATACACAGTACAGCGTCTTAATTTCTGATTCTGTAACTACATACTGTATGACAACCTCTCGTACCTAGCTACCTAAGCGCAAGAACCTCTCATCTCCTCTCATCTCATCTCATCCCCATCCATCCAACCAAGAGAAAAATTCCCAATCTGGATAAATCATAGATTTGATACAAAAAAAAAAGGGGGGGGGGGCTGCTGATGGACCCAAAGTCCCAAAATCCCGAAAATCCTATCCTACTTGACTTTCTCAAAGCCAAAAAAAAGACCCCTATCATTGACAAAACACTAAGCTCCATCCGAGCCCGGAAAGGAGATCCAAGGATAAGAGAACAAATGTACGCCTCCCAAGCCCCCCCAAAACCCCATCATGTAACATGCGACTCCCATAGTCGCAGTGTCCCAATGGTATGATATCTCCCAGATCCCGAATGCCAGATGCCCCCTAAGATAACAGTAGAAAAAAGAAAAAAAGGAAAATGTGGTTTTGAAATGCTGTAAGTAGTGAGTGAGTATCTTGCCAAAAGTGATTTCCGCCCCCACGCTCCCAGATGCTAGTATTGTAACTCAAAAAAAAAACTTTTTTTTATGACCAGAGACAGCAAGGAAAATAATAATAATAATATGATGTGAGATGTGATGATATGCTCCCAGATGATGCTTTTTTTGTACAACCCAAAAATCATTCGTATAATGTGAATTGAACGCCGAATCCTTGTTGACGGAAGGATGTGAGAGGAGGTGTGGGTATTGTATTGTAATCGTAACAGGTAGCTCTGAAAAAAGTATCCAGATTGTGCAAAGGCACCGTGAGATGATGAAAGGTAAATGATTCCCAGAAGAGTGTGTAGTAGAAGAGTATGTGAAGATGAATGATTTAGTTGGATTGACGACGATTGTTTCGAGATTGATCGAATGCACTGGCATACGCTCTCAATGCCTTCCTCGACTCGTCCGACAAGTGTGTTGGTTCTGTTGACGTGGTACTGCTCTGCATGGAGCAAAGGCTCGATTGGGAACTGGATGGAGTCAAGACTGGCTTGGTGTAGTACTGAGGTGAGGTTTGTGGTCGGGAGGATTGGTAAAAGGTGGAGGTACGTGGGGAGGGAGTGGTGCCATAAGGCTGTGGGTTGCTGAAGTTGTAGGCTGGCTCGAGGTGAAATCCTGTGCGCGAAGATCGTGATGGCCAAGAAAAGGCAGCTCGTGGAGAGGAGGGAGATGACGCTGTTGATCCGGCACTCGATGAAGCTACTTCATACTCGGCCAAACGACACGATTCTGAGCAGTATACTCTGCCATCCGTCTGTTTATCACACGCAAGACAGAAGTCTGGAGACCAATCCATTGCGGTTGCCATTGTGAATTGGGAGGTGTGGTGGAAGTGAGGGGTTGTAGGTCGTGTGGGAGTCGAAATGAGACGAAGGCAGCGTTTTTGTTTTCCCCCTTCTTGCACAAGGTGGACAAGTCGCTGTTTATGTAGTCTCGAGAGGACGTCGTCAAGTTTGCTTGTGCGAAAAGTTGTACACGAATTTCGGTGTGGTCAGGAACTGTGTGACTCAGAAGCGGAGCAGGCTGGTGCAAAAAGAGGTTGTGCTTTTTGGGGTGATGGTCTGAGTGTGAGTGCGTAAGGCGGCTATCTGACAGTAGAAAATTGGTGAAGGATGGTGGAGGGAGTGGATGTGATGTGCTGGTGAGTGATGAATGCGAAGACCATTCCAAAGTGAAGCAGAAGGATATTATTTGTAGAAGGGGATGGCGAAGTGAAGTCGAAGTGCAAGTGCAATGCGGATGTGGAAACTCTCGATGGTGGATTGAGGGAAAGTCATATACAAGAAGTCGGCAGCGGCAGCGACAACGACAGCCACAGCCAGTTTGAAGCCCCGCTTTTCCCAGAACTGCAGGGGCCTGATATTTTTCTGGGGCTAAGCTCGATTGGGCAGAGATGGTGTGGATCCGGTGGAGCTGTGCGGACCAGGGATGACCCCTGCTGAACAATGTGAGAAACTTCGTCCGTCGATGGCACCATTTTTCTGAAGACTGAAGACTGAAGACTGAAGACCTTGATCACCTGCCTCGGGTCTTACAAGGCCGCCGTCACTCAGTGATCACTGATCAGTCAGTGATTGATCCCACCACCGACTAGGAGGCATCGATTGGGCTAGACAATCTACTACGACGACGATGAAGAGGCAGCGAGTATGTCTACGGCTACCTCGCTGGGACCGTAAAGCATTCCGTCCTTGACGTAGGTACTCGGCATAACATCATCAGCGCAGCGCCTATGGCGGCTTCTCAAAACCTTCTCGTCGGGTACAAAGTACTTTTACAGAAACGACGTAATCCACTTGTAGCATAGCATACCATCGCTAGGTTGGCTACTACGCTAGCGTCGTCGCCCAACTGGGCATAGTACTTGCCCAAGGCAAGGCCGTACTCAAGTACTGCCCAGTAGCCAGTAGCCAGGCTGGGCACTACTTACGAAGTACTTCGTACTAGGGACGGATTCTCTTGTACGTGCCTACTACTTCGTAGCGAGATTCCGCTTCGCCGCTTCGGCCACTCGCGGTTTTCCAGCACAGCGCATCGCAGCAGCATCACCAACGAGCGAAACGCGGCCAGCTCTGCACGATCCTGCCTTTCTGCCTTTTAGTGGAGCGCCAATGGATGGAGGATGCGTGCCCGTAAAGCAGCACCGCGACGTGGGATGTCATGTCGAATGAAGGCAGTTTTGCATTTCTGGCAGGCAACCTGGCAACCTGGCAAGCCCCATAGCATCGCATCGCATCGCGACAGGCCTCGGGCATTATTGGCATGCTGCAAGCATCGAGGGTGGTACTGCATGAAGCTGCTATGGGTAGTGCCTGCCAGGTCTGGACTTGAAGCAGGGCCGGCAGGAGTAGGTACTAGAGCAGACCACTGCACGGCACTGGCTTTGAACCACGACATCACCACTCACCACTGGTTCATGTCATATTTTCAGGGTCTTATCCAGTGTTTTGGTGTGGTGACACTCGCATAGTGGGCGTTGTTCAGCAGGACAGTCCCTGGATCGAGGGTCAAGCCACTGAACGAACGATGGAATGTACTTCGTAGAAGTACGGAATCGATGCGATGGGGACGGAGGTGGAGGACGGAGACTTGGGCTTTCCCAATTCTACGTAGTATCCGAATTTATCGAGGTTCTCTGGAAATTTACGGTACGGAGGTACCGCGCCCACATTAACATCCACACCTATTAAACAGATCTGGGGAAGTACGAGCCTGCAAACCTTCCACCACCTGGCAGGCTTGGAAGGCGAGGACGAACAATCCACCAAGAGATCTCGCGAAGCCCTTCGTCACAGCAAGCGCGGTAGAAGTTGCTACAGATATAGCACCTCTGCACGGCAACTATCAGGGACATAGTCGCAGAAGAGCAATTTTCGCCGTGGCCGTGGCCTGCGTTGCGCGTAATGTTGCGCGCAATGATGCTCTCACTGTTGCGCTCTCTGCGCTCTGCAATCTGTACAGTACTAATCCTACAAACAGGCAGTACAATAGTACTGTACGGTTACTCTACCCTTCGGAGAATACAGAAACACCTTGGCCTCTTATCACCCAATCACCAGCCCTCAGGACTTCGTCATTTCCAGGCCTCAGGCTGAACAACAACCTCATTTCTGTAGGTGGGGTGGGGGAGGGAGCTGGTGGAGCACAGGCACTGGCACTACGAACCTTGAACCTGGGATGGAATCGCGCATCGCCAAGCGTGTTGCATTCAAGTGAGGGTTGTGTCTCTGTCGGATTTTCCCATCATCCTGGCTCGAGAGTTCCATCTTTCCAGGCCTTTTGAGTCTTTCATCCCACCATGTCTGGCTATCTGGTTAGAGTAGAGTAGGGGGTATCGCATCACATCACATCTTTACTCTTCTCTATCTGCACTGCAGCACTACCACTGGTGTATGTGAGCACTTGAATCAATTCATCACCAACGGCCTGCCCTGTCCTCCTCCTGTCATCCCATGCGAAATTACATGATAGAGTGATTAGCGCCATCACTTCCACCTTCCAGTTACCAGTTGTACTAACCCATCATAGTATGACCAAGCAAGAAAAAGGTACGGACGAGTACAGCACCAACACTAGCACCAGTACTCACTTACAGTCGTATCTATACCTACCATACAAACACTCCATTTTTCAGCAAGCCTGAGACGCATCTACTCAGGAATTATGTGTGGTGGGTAAGGTATGATAAGCAAAAATGATACGAAGTACTTCCATCTCTCAAAAGGCAAGCTGATAATAACAGGCATCGTCTCATCTCCATCTCTATCTCTGCACAGGGCAGGGCAGGGCAATTAGCAATTCAAGGTGCTGACCGAATCACGAGAATAGTACTCGATGTCCTGCCCTGCCCTGCTCTGTCCTACCCTGCCTTGCTACAGTTAAATTTACGCCCTATCCCCCTTCTGGTTTGACTCGCAGGAGGGTGTGCTGCTGATCTTCCCCTCACTTGCCGCTGGACAGGCTGGGGCAGGCTGAGGCAGGCTAGGATGCCGCGTGATGTAGGACAGAGAGTGGAGGAGTGCTTGATTTTTAGGTAGGTGGGTAGGTAGATAAGTAAAGATGGAGAGGGAAAGGGGTTTGAGAGTTGTGGATGGGGATGGGGATGGGGGTTTATGGTATGTATGTATGCATGTGTGTATGTATGTACTGTACTAACTGGATTTGAACGCCCGTCTCTTTAATTAGGAGTGGATATAATGACTTGGGGATTCGCTGGTTGCTTGGTTGGTTAGGGGAGCTGGTAAACCGACCCCCGGGGGTTAGGTAAATCGACTCCCCCCCCCCGCTCGCTTAATCTTATGGAAATTCACTACCCCTAACTTAGTAGTAAACATAGTGCCCTTTTAGGGAAGTGGATTTCTTTCTAGCTAGTAGTAGGGTAATAAAAGTTTTTTTACTAGCGTATATACTTTAAACTAGACCTTAAAACTATTTCTACTTCTTATATATAACATTTTTATAAAATATAATAGAACTACTAGAGTCTCCTAGTACTTATCTAAAGGCTCTATAAGAGCGAATAAGTGTTCTTGACTCTTATAAACTTTAAAAGAAAGCTTTTTATATAATTAGTTATAAAATTTAATTTAATTAATTTTATTTCTAATTATTTATTATTTATAATACTTATAAATAAGGCTACTATTAGTAAATAAATATCATAGTATAACTATAAATAAACTTTCTATAAAACTTAATTACTTATCTAAAAGTAAACTTATTAACTTATTCCTTTAAAAAAGAAACTTTTTATATAATATATAAATAAATAATAAATGGTTACTATACTTTTAAATATATAGTATTAAAACAAAGGTAAAGTTATTATAAATAATATATCTAAAGCTTAAACTACTAATTAGATAAAAGAAAAGGAAGTTAATTTATCTAATCCCCGGGGGTTAATTTACTAGCTCCCGTTAGTTGTGACGGAGCTGGATTTCATTTGACAGGATTTCATTCGCTTGGCCAAGCACGTGACGAGACTTGGCATTGGAACAACTTAAATAACTTCGCTCTTTTCAGATTCACTTCTCTCTTTAGTTTGATTTCTTCGTACCTACGGTTTTAGTTCTAGCAATTGATTCAAAAGCTGTATACACTTTATCCTTTGTTGGCATCCGTGACATTAGTTAGTCTTTATATATACTATTGTACTCGAATATTATATTGTAAATAAACTACATCTACCTATATATTTCTACTCTTCTCTAAGCTAGATAGGTAGTTATTATAGTACTTCATACTATAATATAATATTCTTTTCTTAAGTCTAATCTAGAAAGGTTTTAAATTAGTACTTTATCTAAATAAATACTCGAGTAAATTTACTAGTAGATTTCTATTTTTATTTCCATAATACTTAGGTGTAGAAATCTATATATCTATATATATAAGTATATACTCTACCTTAAAATAAGGGTAGCTATTCTTTATATATATAAGTATAATCTTTAGTATACTTATTAGGTATTTACTTAGATATTCTACTAATATAAATTACTAACTAAGGTAAATCCTAATCTTAGTATAAGAGTCTCTAGGGATCTAAGGAACGAGAGTAAAATCTATATTAAGACGAGAGTATTACACTAGATTAGGTAAATCCGCTTAGGTACTAGTATAGAAGAAAGAAAGAGTTTATCATAAAGAGAAATTTAATTATTTATTATACTAAGGATCTCGAAGGATATAGGGATTTAGAAATTCCTCATTTCTACCGAGTAAGTAAGTATAGTAGAAAATAGTAATATATTTATAACATTATTATCTAAAGTACTAATTCCGCAAATAGTAATAACTTTCCTATTTACCTTTCCTAGATACTAATTATAAAGGTTATTATACGCTTTAGAACTTATAATTAAAGTAAACTAAACTAAACGGATTTAGAGGTAAGCTTTTTTTTTTAAAAAGTTTTTAAATAAAGTAAGTTTATAGTATAGAAATATAGAAGGAGAAGTAAAAGAAAATAGGATTTATTTAGCTTTTTTAAATCCTAATATAAGAAGAAGAGAGAAGGTATAGAATCTTTAAATACTTATAGAAACGAGGTTTAAAAGATTTAAGGAATTCAACAGTCTAAAGAAAAGAGGGGGGGAGAGAGAGAGAGATAAAAATAAAATAAAGAATAAATAATTCTTCTTCTTTTTATTTTTTTAAAGAGGTTAATAAGAAGTACCGCGATATTTATAGAATAGGAAAGGTTAGTTTATATTTCTTGTTAAAGAAACTAGTACTTATAGCCTATTCCTCTAATTTTTATTTTTTCTTTTCCCTTTTCCCTTTTATTTTCGTTTTTAAGAATATTAAGTATATTCTATCTAATATTTTTATAATATTATAAACGCGCTCTCTCCCTCTATATTTATTTTCTATACTAGTATACTTCTATTTCGAAAGGTACTAGTAGGGTAAGCTAGTATAGTATAGTATAGTATAGCTTATTTCCCTCTTAAGTCTTAGGGTAGAGCAAGACGTAAGAATATGTAATGAAATACCCTGATCCATGGATGTGAGGAGAATAGGTTCTGCCGAGTTTCGACCTGTCACTTCTCTCCCCGCATTCTTTTCTCGATCCTGGTTGGTATTGTATTGTATTGTATTATATGGTCACCCATTCAACGTCCTGTATAACCAACCAATGTTTCCCATGCATGGATGGGATAGGTGTATAGAGGTGATGGATTGGGAGCTTGAGTTCGCTGCTACTGTAGCGCTTTGAGGAATCGTGGGGTGATTTTTACTGTGGTGATGAGGCTTGACTTGGACTTGCCACGCCACTTCCACCTCCCTCCCCCCTTGGAAATGCAACTCTAAGCGGAGAGCACATGTGAAGTCGTACAGGGGCACCAGGGGGGGATGGAGTGGAATGCGGAGGGGAGGGGAGGGGAGGTTCTTGCGTACGAGTACTGTACTGCAGTATCTCTTGTTGTCCTGTCCTGTTCCTGTCTATAACACGTACGGACACGGGAAAGCTGGTGCAGGTTATGGAAATAAGGATGAGAGTGCTAGTGCTAGTGTATCTTGCTTCTGTACTGTATGATCCACGTCGTTTCCGCTTCCCTCTTTTTAGTACGGGAAGGGGTGGAGGAGCCGAATGGAAGGGAATGGGAATGCATTTCATGATTTCATTCTTCGTTTCCCGTGTATCTGGCAGGTCGACAGCGTCGTAATAATAATGGACGTCGCACCTCTTTCTTTTTGATCTTGATGGATGGATGGATGGATGGAGAGGCTTGCAGGTGAGGTGGGTGGACAAGTGGCGATGTCGAGACCCTGTTACAGTGGTGTTCTCCGGATTTTGAGGCCACCCCTGGGGACGGAGGACTAGGTGCTTACGCTTACTTGCCTTGAAGGATTCCGATCTGGTGCTACGCAAGTTGGGAGCGTTGTCTTAGCTGTTAAGTAACCTTATTATTATAATCCTTACGCACAGAAAGAAGATTACATATCTTCCTGACGAGATACTTCATGGTGGATGTCTACATGGCTTTGATAATGACAGGGTTAGTCAATATGGATGAGTTCTCAAAAGTCGATGCTATTATTCCCTTTGAGGGTGGAAGTGGAAGTGGAAGTGATCGCTACCTCCCGATCCTCACGTCACAAATGGCGCGACGAAAAGAGCCACGTCCCAAGCTGCTCATCTTGGATTGGAGGAGGATATTCCCCGCCCCGCGCAAAAGAGCATTTTTTTTTTCAGATCCTGCGCCTGTCATCTATCTGTCCAGCCATTCTTTCCAATGGCTTGGTATTGAGCAAAACTCGAACCAAGGAGTCGGATGAAGGCGACGAAACGCCCAATAATACCACGGCATCATCAGCCACATCGTCTGGGCTTGTTGGGGGTTTCTCTGGCGGCGTTTTTTGGGAGGGGGGATTTGGTGTGATTCTGTAGAACTACTGTCACCCCCCCTCCCCTCTCTCTGCACTGCGTCGGTCATGTTCGGGAGAAAGACCCGAACGTGCGAGAGGGGGTACAGTTATCTCTGACTGACAGAAATGTGCGTTGGAAAAGGACTGACTGACTGACTGGCTCTCGGTGGCGAAATAGGAATAGGGATGCGCGTGTGCGAGGTAGGTAGGAAAATACCAGTTTTCCCTTATCTATGATCTATCGTTTTTTTTTTTGATGATGTGGTGGTACGGTACTGTACTGTACGTTGCGAAATCAAGTGGCTCGATATTAATGTTGTCACCTTTCTTTCCGCAAAGGTTACGTACAACACCATCGTCAGTGACTGACTGTAGGTGACTGTGATGGTCTCTTTTACCCCGCAGTTCTTGGAATCAACATCGTTGCCTGGTGCCAGGTTGGCGGCCTGGTGTCCGTACCCATCAGGTACCAGGTCATCCATGCGGTACTCGTCTTCCTCTCGCTTCATACAGTACAGTAACAGTACTAAGGAATCCAAAGTCTCCGAGTGCATTGCGTTTCGTTGCTTCAGCACTGCTACTACTCCTCCTCCTGCCGCTTTCGTACCATCATCCCGAGCATCATCGTATTGCACCGTACCCGTCGGAGCAATTCTCCTTCTTCCAACCAACAAGTGTCGAGTCTGGCAAACGGGCATTAAAAATCCTTTCAACTACACCATTGGGAAGTCTTGGGCAGGAGATTATGCGCGAGAGGTCGTTTTTCATCACATCTATCCCCGTTTACGCATTGGGTTCTCGTCGTGGGGATTAGCTTATGGGGCTGGTGGGGATAGAGATGTAGGTGGCTTGTTATAATACTCTTTGGCATACTCTACTGTCTTCTCTATCCGAGTTTCGGCATGCCGAAGGTTGTTTGTGTAACGCAAGGTTGGTCCCTTCGGCATCGACGCTCTGAGAGTACTTATCGCAGTAGATGTATTTCCATGCCCTCCATTACAGTATCTTGGACAAATGAAAGCTTGCAGATGGACGTACTAGTTGGTGGCTGAGCGCAAGTCACGTCTTCAAGAAGTGTCTGCTGGTTGGTTGGTGGCTCGTTTCCGTTTCATTCTGGGATGGGAGGTCATTCATGTTGGTGAACTCTCGGCCGCGAAGACCACTTTTCTCTCTTTGGGAAGCAGACGCATACTCTACGCCAAATGCAAACCCGCCAGTGTGGTCTTGCATCTTGCCCAAATTCCCATACCAGACATCGTGGGAAGGGTCCGAGCCATAAGGGCTGAACGAAAGAGTACGAGGGGCATCTGTTATTGGTTGTTGGCGAGGAGCGGCTGACTGTGCCATCTCTTTCCAACATCCATCTCGCTCGACGGGGTAGGTCTGGCCTAGTTGGGCTGGGCTGGAGGCTGGGCTGCATTTCGTCTTACAGCGGGGTACATATCATACATATCAAATCACCATCCATCCGCACTCCTCCTCCCCTTGGCAGCCCTGGTCCTTTGGTCAACGGTAATACAAGCGGCTCGCGCGGGAGCCAGAAAAAAATTATTCTATTCTCAGCCCTAGCCAGGCCAGGCAGCGAAGAATCTTGGGCTTGTTAATTAAGGTGGTGATGCTGATCTGATCTCAGGCACGGCACGGACGTGAGAGGTTGGCTTGTTCGAATCACCATCGTTCTTGGGATCGTGGTTGGTATTGTGTTACTGCTGGTTGGTCGAACGACGGCACGTCCGCAACAAAAAGGTTTGGAATTGGGAGGGTGTCCATGTGGGAGAAGCAGGCACGAGGTGTGTCTTACAGTCCCAAGTGGAGGGATCTGGTAGAGGGCTGTTTCATATGCAGGTCATGAAGGTGTTGGGACTTTGTTTTTTTTTTGTCTTCGTCTCTTCTTTTTGCTTCTATGTATCGGCTATGATACCTTTACGAGGCGCCCTCACCGGTGTGATATCGTGCTTTTTTCCGATCCATCATTTTCGGCGACCTCGAAGAGTTTGTGGCGATATATACCGGTGATATAACTCTCTCTCGGTGTCTGTTCTGGGAGTTGCAACACATGATTACAAAGGGGCGTTGGTTGCCTATCCGCTTCCCTCCGTCTTCATCGAAGACTTGCAGATTCTTTTATTGGTTTAGGTGAGCGCTATCTTCAGGCAGCTTTGGATTTATCCATATCCATATTCAGGTACAGGACTTGCTCTGTTCAGTGGCCATGGGGGGGGAACGGGATTCAGATTCAGCTGCATAGCATAATTCATGCTGTCTGTGGGTAAAGTATTGGCGGCAAAGGCGGCTTTTCCCCCTCGTACTCGAGTACTTGGGAAGAAGTGTGCGCTCCCATGCGTTCGTTTATTGGGAATCTGCATCTGCACCTGGTTGGTGTCTGAACGTTATGCTGTCTGTTCATGCTATGGTGGAGATTGTATTATATTGTATCGTCCCCGGCCCAGCCTGTTTTGGCTGTTTTCGCCTCAATAATAATACGAGTAGATAGACGGCAAACATAAGATCTTACATTGTTCAAACTAGACCTTTCACATCGCTTCATCTGGGAAAACCGCAGCTGTCCTCTTCCAGACAGACTAGCACTTTCTCCAAGCGATTCTAAGGTCCGATATGGATAGATATTCCTCACCATCCGTGGCGGCGGCACAGAACTCTTACTGTACCCGCAAGCTGAAGCTAATAGATACAGATACCGGTACCATGTAGAATCTTACCATCACCATCTCCATCACCATCTCCCACAATCACCCCCTTACATCCTCTAACTCATATCCCATGGCACAGACAAACTCAACACCCCAACCCCCCTTTAAACTTTCTCCTTCCCAAAGCCTTCTTTCTACTCTCAGTCAGCATCACGATAGCGCTGTGCCGTGCTGACTATGAGCATTTCCATCACGCAGCACGTCTCTCTCTACACTTCCACTTCCACTTTCACGCCATGCCCTTGTTGGTGGCTGATCCCATGCCATCCCATGCCATTACGGTACCTGCTTACATGCATACTATACATACCTCCAGCTGTTTTTGTTGGTTTTGGTGTTGGTTTTGGGTTCGGGGTTTCTGGTGTGTTTTATCTCTCTCTCTGTGTGTGTGTTGTTTTTTTGTGAGTTTATGGGTGGTATGGTATGATATGGTACTATACGTGTTATTGGGTTTGCGTTTGGGTTTGCGTCTGCGTCTGGGGAAACGAGAAGTGTGGGATGTGATGTGATAGCTTTGTTCTTGGGTGGATGGTGGTTGATGGGGGGAGGGGGGGTTTGTGTTGTGTTGTGTTTGAGGGTGTGTATTTATTTGGGTTTCTTGGGTTGGGTGAGGTGGTTGTGTGTGTTTGTTGGAATCTAGCGTAACTATGTACAATGTAAAACTATTTAACTATTCGTATTCAACTCAGTTAGTAGTACTAGAGGTGAAGTGAGTGATCGAGTATTCAAGGTGAGTCCGTTGAGTCCGTTGGGTTTCGTTGTTGAGTTGATGAGGAGATGTTACAGTCCTACTCAACTCAACTCAACTCCTCGAATTCATCACGCTGTTGGAATCTATCATATATGGTATTGTACTGCACTGTATGTTAGCACAAGTATTAAGACTGGATGGAAACTGAATTATTAGGCTTCTTCTCGAGCGTTCTCGATTTCTAATGTAGTTTTAGCAATGATTTCCTTTTATCTTTGGGAGTTCAGATGAGAAGGATGGGTGTTTTGAGTGAATATTATATTGAGAGTGCTGAAGGGGGTTGAGGGGGTAAAAACTACCTAATACTGTATGTAAGATTCAGATATTGTATCTCGAGGCTAGGACTTTTACGAGAGAGAGAGAGATTGGAGATATAGATGTAGATGTGCTTATGGAGTTATGGTTTGTAATACGTGTGGAGATCATGAGCCCCCTCGGTATAACTCTCGTATAGGAAATTATCTTGAACAGAGACTTGATGATCGAGATACGTGAGGGGTGTGAGTTGGTATTGTTCACTGCGTAATGCTGGAATGTTTGGTTACTTACTGGGGATGATATAGCATACTGAGATTTGAGAAATGAGATTATGGGGGTTAATAGGGGTGTTATTTTATTCTGAGATTGGGTTTAAAGGTTCTGAATAGGGTGGAGTGGATGTTAGTGACTTCTATTGAGGGAGGTGGAGGCTTTTGTTGGATTGGAGTAGATTACGCGGCTACGTATTTCAGGTAAGATAGTTGGGCGAAACTCTATATACACCCTAAGAACCTATTATACGAGAGCTCTTAAAAACAATTAACTTGATTATACTAAACGACTTGGATTAACAAAGGTACATTAATTTGGCCCCTACTAAATGGCTCGTAATAGCTTTAGTTGTAGGAGGCTTTTAGAACTATGGATTATTCTTAGCGGGAAAAAGATAGTAGAGTAGAGTTGAATGGGTGCACCTACTTAACTCTACTTAAGTGGGTTTAACTTTTAGCTCTACTCCTACCGAGTTGAGTATAACCCGGATAGAGTCAAGTAGTCGAGTAGTTCTTTCGTTTGCTGATTATTCTAACTTAGGTGTGTCCGGACTTTTGCCTGGCTATCTTATAGTATGTGAATGGGATTGTGTTATGAGGAGAAAGCTAAACGACGATCGACCTGGGTTCCTAGCACGTCTTTAAACAAGAATAGAAACTCGGAAAATACTTTGACGAGTGGAGAGACGGTGTCTTCAATATTGTTGTATAGGAACTCTATTAGTAATGAACCTTTCAAACGCGAAAGTGGACGATGTTATAGACTCATGAGAGTTAGCTTCGATCCTCGCACTTCTTGTTACCTAGCTTTTTAAGATTGATAATAAAGAACTAGGTCTTTAGATACTAATCACCGCAAATGGAACTGGATATGCGTATGAAGACTCGCATTTACTTCAGAAACCTGACAAAAAAGAAGAAGAAGAAGATTATGTGCCAGAGATTTACACCACGAAACGAAAATAATGAAAAGTTATAATCTACTAAAAGAGTAACAAGCATATCAGGATCACGGGGTTTGCGCTTTTGACCTCATGGATAGAGGTGAAGATAATTTTATTTCTGGTTCAGTGTTGGAAGAGAGGTTAGATTTGCTGAGACAAATATTGGATATTAAGTTGATTAGCTATCTGAGATGTCTCCTGAATGGTATAGTAAAACTCGCTTATGAGCTAGGATTTGGGAATAAATAGTTCTGGAAAGGGGGATCTGATATATATTACACTTAAAAATATAGGGAAGGAAGACGTGTTGATTCATGACGACAGTTACTTGGCTCGACCATTGGGTTGTTATAGTGATAGACACGACCGTACGGATCTGGATCAGGGACGCAAATATAATGAGTGTGCAAATTGTACCCTGTATGGGGTGTAAAGTACCGCGTGGAGCAGCTGGTTCTAAAATATAGTAGCATTTACCACGTTATCGAGTCCAGACCGCACCGAATAGAGAATTTAATATCGGGGAACATCAGTCCTGTTTATAGCAATACTTAATACTGTACCCTTGAAAAGGATTACCTCTACGCAATCTTAAATAACTTGTAGGGGCAAGTTTTTCAAAGAAGTTATATTCTTGCTTGAACGAGAGATGAGTGCAATAGTCTTGAAAGTAAGCTGTATATTATCGAATTTGAACAATCATAGTTAAGGCCCGAGAAGTCGTTTTCTGAAATTATCTGGGGAGGATTGCATTCAAAATCCTCTCTACCAATTAGCCTGAGAAATATCTCATAGGACAGTTGCTTCGTTATACTGGTGCGAGGATGACTAGTATAATAAACTAGGCTCTCATATTTTTAGTTTAGAAATTAGTATAAAGGGGTTTACTCACTCATTTTTCGAATCGACTCACCAATCTGTGAGAATGACGAGACCATATAGAGTGGCTCTGCATCTGAACATCGCTCACTATCAACTCACTACTGACTTACGTATTTAGCTTATTTGGTAGTCTACAACGTACTAGTATATCCCTAAACCTGTACCAACTAGGAAGAAGGGCGACTCTAATAGAAGTAGACGGTATTTTCGTTCGTAATATAGTACTGGAAATATCAGCTATTTTTTTGTCTGCATCCGTTTTCATTTAGTGATTCACTACAGATTCAAAAATAGTGTTGGGAGTAGTAATGAACATAGTAACTTGGTCTACATCTCCTTGCTTTCTATTTAGCCAGCTAGTTATTGGCCTTGATTCCTTTGTTCCTAACAATCTTCTAAGTATCGCAAGCACTCAAATTAATCTTGACCCTGGTATTATTGTACTAGCCTGCCTATTAACCTGTTTAATCTTCATTTGGAAACAGCTAGTATTCTCCATCCTAACTGGTATCTCTAACCCATTTTAAAGAAGATTCAGGGCAGTGATAGCACAGCAGTGGTGAATTTAAGATGGTGTTATAAAAAACGGTCTTAGAAATCTTTGTATCAGTGGAATTTTTCAAGGAGATAATGTGTTAGGACTTAGCGAGTTTTTGAGCGCCAGGTCCACGTACTGAATGCTATTAGGATGGAAAGGCCTACCTTCATGACATAATAGACTTGATTGGTTGCATGCAGCCACAGCTTCAATTCACTGAACAACCAATGTAGATACATAGTCAAAGTAGTGGATGTTCACTCTCAATAATGCTTCATATTTGTAAAGGCAATAATATCATGTTGTAACAATGTAAGCGGTGTAAGAGGTGTACTACAAGTGGTCAAAAAATAATGAGTGAGAGGCTATGCTAGTTATACTCAAGTAATTTGGAGGTAAAACAAATTAACTTTAACATATAAACAATCTAGTCACCCGGAACGCTAATTTGTTACTTCAAGGGGTTTGAATCATGCAGTCGTTTGATTTTAGTGAGGGGTACGTAGCATCACACGCATAACAGAACTCCTTCAGGCGAGTCGCCCCACGATGGTTTTACATGTCATCTCCCCAAAGGTAAAGAGTATACCTAACACATAGAAACTTCCTTGTAGACCTTGAACAACTTCTGGATTGAATCGTAAAAGCACGGAAATACAGTTATAGTTACAACTAGACGTAGTGCCCATCGAAGAGACTGGATCATTTAAGATATAATACCCTGAACACAGGGAGCTTCAAGAGAACAGAGATGACACCGAAAATGCATGATGACGACATTAAAATTCATTTGAGGACTTGGGTACTTTGCTTTCTTTTGTATTACAAGTGCTCTATCGTGTCGACCTAAGCGAAGGCGGCGAAGAAACTTATGGTTAAGGGGTTCTCAAAGCTCTTTCTTCATCAATGGTATGTCATCTCAGATCTTGGGGAGGTTGCTTGTTTTACGAGAAAGGGGCGGTTGGTGGGCGATCTAATAGTATACGGGATTGACGGATACCTTGAAGTGGTTCTGATAAACTTTTGGATGCCAGAACTTCCCGAGTTGGCTCTGTTGGATGATTATCAATCAGATGATGGAGCCGGTTTGAAGGAACGTGCGGCGGAGTCTAGTGCAAAACCGTACTCTCTCCTGCAGTAGGGATGTATCACAATCTCGGATGGCACCAACTGCATATTGTTTTGGTCCAATCAGAAGGGTGTATCTCAGTGCTTACTCCCTCAGCCAAAGAGATCTTCTCATCTCGTTTGCTGTAGAAATACAAAACTCTTTCTGTTGACATTTTGTACTGTATCGAACAACAGTCGACTTTGAGGTGTCTCACTGATGCTATTGACTCTTTCTCTACGATGGATATACTTACAAGCGGCAATGGGACGGTTGTCCCAAAAAGCGGCTTGTCTTTCAAAGAGAGTTCCTATGTCAATTGGGTCACACAAAATCTCAGCAATTGGGGAATCGCAGCTACGATCTTAGTCCTACTCATATCCTATGATCAAAGTATATATTCCAGTTTTCTCTCACTGGATTAGTTGACAGACTGACCTGGACAATAGCTATGTATTTGATAAGGAAGAAATCTATCCCAGGGCCGATTTTCAAGATTCCATTCATGGGATCATTCATACAAGCACTCTACCCAAAGTTCGAGCCTACCAAGAACAATGGGCCAGTGGAGATATCAGCTGTGTGTCTGTTTTCCACAAGTATGTTCCTCATTTGCTTTCCTGTTGGACTGCTAAGCTGACAATATTCTCCTATATTAGATTTGTGGTTCTTGCCTCCGAACGAGACATTGCACGAAAGGTTTTCAACTCTACTGCTTTTGTGAAGCCTTGCCTCATCCCTGTTGCAGAGTCTTTATTGGGCCCATCTGTATGGGTGTTTTTGGATGGGAAGCGCCACGTTGATTTCCGCCGAGGACTCAACGTTCTTTTTACTCGAAAAGCGCTGCAATGCTATTTGCCTATACAGGAGAAGGTCTGGTCCCAATACTTCGAAAAGTTTGTTCCTATTCCATTCATGGGGCAATTCCGAGAGATAAATTGCGCGTTATCATGCCGTACCTTTGTGGGGGACTATATTTCCCAGGCCGCTGTCAAGAGAATTGCGGACAACTATTACTGCATCACTGCTGCTCTAGAACTCGTTAACATACCACTTTCACTTTACTTTCCTTACTCTAAGGTCTGGCTTGGGAAGCGAGCTGCAGATCGTGTTCTTGCCGAATTCAAAAAATGCGCGGCAACAAGCAGACTCAGTATGGCCGCTGGCCGGGAGCCAACCTGTACTATGGACCAGTGGATACTGAGCATGATAGAATCAAAGGCTTACCAAGACAAGGTAGCTGCTGGTATTGCAACTGCCGAGGAGTTGGAGAAGTCCAAACCTACTGTTCTGCTGCGAGACTTCACCGACTTCGAAATTGCACAGACAATGTTTACATTCTTATTTGCTTCACAAGACGCATCGAGTAGCGCTACAACTTGGTTGTTCCAAATCATGGCACAACGTCCTGATATACTTTACAAAGTTCGGGAGGAAAATTTGGCAGCGAGAGAAAAAAGCATGAGATCCGGCCAATCACTTGGACTTGAGATGTTGGAATCGTTGACATACACAAATGCAGTCGTCAAAGAGACCCTTCGATATCGCCCGCCTGTCATTTTTGTCCCGTACACAACTAAAAAGCCCTTCAAAATTACACCGACGTACACGGTGCCTAAAGGAGCAATGATTGTTCCTTCATGCTATCCAGCTTTACACGACCCTGAAGTATATCCTCAGCCTGAAGTTTTCGACCCGAAAAGATGGATATCTGGTAATGCTGCCGAGCAGACTAAAAACTGGCTGGTTTTTGCTACTGGGCCACATAATTGCATCGCGCAACAATATGTTCAACTTACCATGACAGCTATGATTGGAAAGGCATCACTAGAGATGGATTGGGTTCATCATCCAACAGCTAGATCCGATGAGATAAAAGTCTTTGCCACTTTGTTCCCCATGGTAAGATTACTCCAATTTTATCACATGCATCTCATATCTCTAACTTTGACAGGATGACTGCCCTATGATATTTACCAAGAGGGAACGGCAGTAGTTTTCTGAGCAAAATGAGACCACAGCTATTTCCACGTTGTCTCGGTCGCGTATTTCGAGATTTTCTGGAGGTGTCAATGAGTGTGGGGGTAGCGGGGAGCGGATTCATCGGGGATGTTAATATATTATTCTTCTCAACGCCATCTATGATGACGAACCAACCTTTGAATAGCCAAAGTCACAGGAGTAGATGTATTTTATATGCCTGCAACCATTTTAAGTTGTCAAGCTGCAATAAAAATGGAGACTTAGTTTAGAGGAAGTAGAGTCGGTAGAATATTATTGGACAGGGGACCACTAAAAGGTTTTGTTTAAACCTTCTACGAACATATACTATCGTATAGCTTGAGTCCTTATTTCAAACAGAAACGTCTTCCCACGTCCCCTAGAAGCATTTTGTGTTGGGTTTTGATATCTTTCGTGTTACAGTACTATAGCACTCTAAAGGCGGCCCGTCCATTGTGACAAGGACCTCTTGATAAGATTACACCTAGGGCGGAATGGACATGACGCGATTGCTTGTGTTTCTGTATGGTTTGTACACTTACTAAACTGCGATTGATCCACCCAGGGAAACCTCGCAAGCAAATATGTCTCATATCTTCTCCACTTTGTGAGCACGATGATTTAAGAAGCGATAACCGAAATAAATATCGCTGAGAGGTAACTTCTGATCATATCATCGGCTAATTTATATTCAATTGACCTACAACACGATCAACGAAATACGCAAGCAGGCAACTCTGATCCGTATTGAAATAAGATCCTAATTGCAATATGCCACTACCAACAGGTAGAACTGTGTAAGAGAGGCGAGCATTGCTCTGTACACGCTATCAAAAGTCATTATGTTAAAACTCTGGCACAAGTAACTCAATTGTCCTATTTTACCTAGCACAATAAGATTTGAAAAGCAATAATTGTTCTAAACTCTTCGTATAATTAATTTAGTTGTGTGAGGTCTTTAGGATAATATTTTATAACTCAGGTGTGTACAGAGTAATGCCCGCCTCTCTTACGGACCCAACCTAGTCTACAGTCTAGTCTACACAACCATGTAAACAACTGGTCTCCTCGAATACCAAACTCCCACCTACACATCCAGTCAACCTCAATATTCGGTCCAGGAACTCTTTTATAGAGCTAGGGCGAGCTTACCAATGCGAACATTAAGGCATCTATAATTGAAGAAGGTAGAGTTAGCCTGAGAATCCCTACAAACTTTGTGGTTATTCAACGAAATATGCTCCTTGCAATCGTCCCACTTCAATTCTCATAACGTGTAATCCTTGGATCGAAGTCTGGTATGGATGAGGATAATCATAAGAACTTGGACAGATGCATTGAGAATAGACTGGAAGAAGGATTGAGGTGGAGTGTTGAGCTGATCTGGACGAGGCATTTGGTCTTTAGGTGTGGAGCTGGGAATTGCAGTGAAGGTGGAGACTAAGGATATTTGAAAGGTGTTTCTACCTTGGAATGAATTTGATTTGATTTGATCGTGCCTGGGGACCGGACTTATTATACGGAAACGTACGTGTCATGTTTGGGGATAACCAGAAAATGTAGGTGTTCATTCAATTTAATCAAATTCCAACTGCAGAGCTGAGGGAAATTTGCTGAGCTTTGCTTACGGTGATCAATTCGGTGAATGTGATATTCGATATGTTGGTGTTTCCTAAGGGGTGGGTCCGCTGCAATTGGACCGGCATCACATCGTAAAATCTTACATGATGTTAGATAGATGTTGGATAATTGTTGGCGGCACAGTCGCCCAGGATTTTAACCTCGCTTCCTTCTGCTTTCAACTACGTGCCGCAACCATGGCTTTTCCAATATGGACTACCTTCTTTCTACTACCAACTACATATCTTGTGTGGGTTATCCATCGTCTGACCAACAATTACACTGTTGCACGGCGTGTTGGCATCCCAGTGGTTGTAATCCCCGTAAATCCTGAAAGTCCATTATGGATGCTCTTGAGCGATTACATAGGCCCCTCGATTGATCGTATACTGAGCTGGCTTCCCTTTGGTTCTGGCTATTTCACTCGCTATGCTCACCGCGGATGGGACGTTCACGACAGAGCGAAATCTTTCCTGGAACTTGGCGATGCATTTATTTTGGTGACCACAGGGAAAAACTGGTTGTATATTTGCAATGCCGAAACCCTTACAGAAATTCTTCAGCGGAGAAAGGAATTTGAGAGACCGCTGGAGATCATGGGTACGCTTAATCAGCCCTCGTGATATGTATCTGGCTGACTCTGAGTGAAGCTGTCCTAGACGTTTTTGGTCCCAATCTCTCTACGGTATGTATATCAACTAGTTCTTCGGTCGCCAGATAGCTTATAATCAAATTATTAGGTCGAGGGAAAAGACTGGCAAAGACATCGAAAAGCTACGGGTCCCCTTTGGCGAGCCGAATATGGGCATCGTCTGGACGGAATGTATTCGCCAGGCGCAGGAAATGCTGGAGTTCTGGAATAATTGTCCAGATATTCGACAAACTGGTAAAGATGTGCGAAGATTCTCCCTCCATGTCTTATCGTCAACTGGCTGTGGGAAATCGTATTCTTTTGACCGCTCTACCAACCTCGAATTACCCAAGGGAGGCTCATTGAATTACAAGGACTCCCTATCACTCATACTGGAAAACGCCATTCTAGTTATGCTTCTGGGTCCGAAATTTCTTACAGGCAACATGCAGCGGTTTCTGCCAAAAGCACTGGCGTCTGGTTGGTCAGGCGACGAGTACATTCAAGACTCACATTGCAGAGACCATCAAGGAAGAAATAGCACTGATGGCAAAAGGAAAAGAAAATTTGGGCAATTTTATCAGTGCCATGGTACGAGCGTCTGAAGAGGCAACCAGAGTAGTCGACGATAGTACTGGAGGTCACTTCCACGGACTTCGAGAGGACGAGGTCTTTGGCAATATCTTCGTCTTCAACTTCGCAGGTCATGATTCGATCGCCATTACTTTGACATATGTTATCACCCATCTTGCTGCTCATCCTGAGATACAAGACTGGCTTGCGGCTGAGATTCAGTACATACGTAAGGACCAGGGAGCCACGAGCTACCGAGATGCCTTCCCAAGGCTCAAGCGATGTACTGCGGTTGTTGTAAGTTATTTGTTTTTTTTAAGAATCTGTTACCGAACACGGAGTTTTGCCCTGCTTAGACTTATAATTCATTGTAGTATGAAACCCTTCGTACCTCGACACCTTTCCCTGCTATGGTCAAGAATACTGGTACCCAGCCACGCTCCCTAAAAGTTGGTGACAATACACTTCAACTTCCTTCTGGCATGAATATCATCACCACGTTTCCATCTATGCACTCGCACCCACGCTATTGGGGAGATGATGCGGATATTTGGCGTCCAGAACGCTGGATCGAGACCACAGATACAGCTTCGGCAGGAGACTCTATTTTCGCTGACGAGTTTCTATATACCCCACACAAAGGTGCCTTCATGCCCTGGTCTGAAGGCGATCGCGCATGTCCAGGAAAGAAATTCGCTCAAGTGGAACTCACAGGAGCAGTAAGTGTATTGTTTGAGAATTATAGGGTTGAGCCTATACCGGAGGCCGGAGAATCAATGGAAAACGCCAGAGAAAGAACTAAGCAAATGATTGAGGATAGTGGGATGGTACTTCTGATTGAGATGTTACATCCTGAGAAGGTAGGTTTGCGTTGGGTGAAGCGGGAGGCGAAGATTTGAGGGGCAGAAATTGCAGATGGGATTCAGATTTATGGTTCTACAAGTCAAGGAATCCTGTACGGTATTCCTTCAAATATCATCTAGGTACGAAGCGATTACAAGCGGGGTCCACTTTGGTTCCTGGTTGTATCAAAGGTTTTATGCTCCTAGCAATGCTGGCTAATAAATTGATTACCCGAACTAAAACTCTCGGTTTTACCTGGTTTTCAAAACTTGCCTTGCCATTCATGGCTTATATCTGTGTGCATGATATCAAATATAGGCCTAAAGTTTGGATACAGAAAAGTGGTGTTCCATCTCTCAGATGCCAATTTATAGCTAACATGAACATAGTCACTAGTGATACTCATCAGCATTTCTATCGATTTCAAAGACAATTACAACCCACCAATGATTTGCAGTAATATCATGTCTATCCTCCATCGAAGTCGAGCTTGTCCAGGACTGACAGTATCACAACGCTCCAAAATGCGCCGTCCCCAGATGATAGATTGACACCTAGAGAGGCTCGATTGTTCATAACCCATTCAGCGATTTCTCTGCCAGAATTTGTAGCTTGCTGTACAAAACATACCCCTTCCATTGAAACTCAGAAAGGAAGATGAAGGAAAGGGAAGGGGGAAAATACATCACCATCATCTTAACACTTCATATCAGCTGGCTTGCCGCAACATTGATCACCCCAACTCCCACATGCACACTTCCTGGTACAGTAGACGGTTTTCACTCTACCAGGAAACTAGGCAACGATCTTCTTTGCTCCATTAACAGCAACTTGTTTACAAGCTCCAACAGCTGGGAAAGAAGGCTTAGCGTAGCCATCCCAACTATTGGCAGAAGACAGACAGCTTTTGAACTGAGCTGGACTTTGGCATTGGTATGAGATGGGATTGTTGGAGTAGCCACTCTGCCAGAGACAGTTGCTCGAGGCTTTGGTACAACCTTTAATATCTGCTGCGTCGTTTGGTCAGGATGCTGTCGTTGCGTAGACACCTGAATGAGTTGACGTTAAAAAAGGCGTTCCGTGTTTTTAATGCTAGAAACAATATACCTGGGGAACCTTCACTTCCAAATTTCCAACGTAGGGCTCATTAGCACAGCTTGAACACCACTAAAAGCAACGAAAGGTAAAGTGAGATTGTTTCAAGGGGGCATGTTAGAAAACAAATTTAAGGAAACGCGGAGTACTAAATGGATGACAAATTCAAGGAAAACTCGAGCTCTCCATATACCCCTCGATCGGACTCATTCTACTTCCGCCTCACAACTCCCAAAATGAAAAGTTTATATTTCCCGCTCAGTCTCGCAGCCCGGAGACATTAAAATGTCCACAAGTGACCCAAAGTGCCATGCGGCGCGAAAACAAGATCTTGCCCCCAAATTTCTACTGGATGAAATATGTTGGTGGAGATGACGAAAGATGCCAAAGAAGCTTGCCTGGCAAGGGGGGTTCAGCTTCATGGATATATCGTGTAAAACCCAGTATCAGATTTCAGATTTCAGGCTAGTAAATTAGTATTCGAGTAGAGGGCAACTTTCATGTACTTTGAACTTGAAAACTTAGACAATAGAGAATGATGTTATTATTAAATGTAATCAAGACAAGGGTTGACGAGCCCCATGCTTCCTGTTCAGCTAAGCGAATGAGTATACCTGCTCTCTCGGTGGACAAGAAAAGTAGCTGAGATTATTTGTTCTCTATTAGCGTAAGTTACTTCTAAGTACTAAAATGTTTAAAATATCTAGAACAATTGCCGTTATATTCCCATCGTTTAGGTCAGTCGTTTTGATTAGTCTAAATAAATAATATAACTTAATAGTTTTTAGTTTTAAGTTAGCTAAGATAAAAGAAGTCTCTACCACTTTTCTTGTCCACTAGGAGCCGTCAATAGGGAATGTTTAGCCCCCGAAAGCTATGGAGAAAAGCCGAAAATAATGTACACAGCAGCTTTCTAAAAGCACCAAGCCCTTTCTACGTGATTATAGAGAAATCCCACACAGCAAAAGGGAGATAGAGAAATTTGTGACCGTTGGAATTGGATTGTTCTATACGCTGGCATTAAGAGCCGATAATTTGATCCAATCGTATTCAGAGAACTGTTAAAGGCCAATGACTGGAAATCTCGAGGAACTTCGTGGTGTCCAGATGAAGTGCCTCGGTACTTCGAGAAAGTCGTGTTTCACTTCCCATTTCATTCACTACAACCAGATAAAGATTCAAAGCCACGGTCTTCTAGAAAAGTTGTCTCTTTCTGTATTGATTCATGTATATATGAAGATAATCAACACTTCCAACTCTCCTCTTGCTTCTCATCAACCATGATTCCCGTCACAGCGACACACTTCTTATATAAACAAAAATGCGGACATGTATTCCTCAAATTTTTTAACCTCTTCAAACATCGAAAGTCCAAATTCAAGATGTTAGAAAGCAACCAGAAAAAGCCCGTGTGAGTCTCTCTCTATTCCTTGCGGCACGTGAACTCGAGCTTACATCACACAGTAGAATTAAGAAAGTTATCGGTGACTTCCCAACTGCTCAAAGACACAACAACCATCCCAAAGGGAGTAAATCGTGGTTGGAAGAACGACGTAGAAAACTTGTTGAACATCTCAAAGAGCTATGTAAGTATTCTCACTACTCACATCCTGTGTTACTGATTCTGACTACAAAATACAGATAAGATTCATGAAAAGCACGAAAAGGAATGCGAGAATGGTACCGGTGGTGGAGTGGAACGCTACTTCAAGGAACATTGCCTTATAGATGAGAAATTGAGGGAGTTTCCAAAGTACAGTATTGAAAAAGAAGGGGGAAGGAAGAAGATGCAGACCGTTAGAGGAGAATTATGGAGGGAGTTGCAGGACATTGAAAGACGATTGAAAGGCAAGGGAGAGCTGAACAAGTAGCGGGGACTTTGAGGTGGTTAAGAGATATGTTGTTTTTGGAGATGCAGTGACTGGGGATAGACAACCTTTAGAGTAGCAGTAGCCGCGCATAATGACCAGGTGACTTGAAGTATTGAGATAAAAGGACTCACTTGGTGATTTTCGCTTTTACAATCACACTATTTGTGGGAATCAGCTATGGTATTCAAAGACGCTACGTGTTTCATGTTGCGAGGTCCTGGTTAATGATACAAAACCTCCAAATGAGTCCTATCGTCAGAGGTATTCCCAACTCCATACAGAGCTATTTGATCACAATTTCAGTGAACATAGTAAGCCCCATATACCACGTATGCCTCCAGGCGCTCATCTCGGCGAGCTGCGGTATTCACTTGCGCTGGACAACCTCACAAGACGAGACACTTCCATGATTGGCCCTCTAGGCGAACGCGCTATTCACAGCCAGGGCTGTCTCTACAACCCACAACACGTCCCAAAAGGGAAGCCACAAAAAAGGGCCAAAAGACAAAATGGCAAAACTCTAGCAGGCGCGATGGGACTGGTGCTTCTGGGGCTAGAGGAATCCACCCTCGTAGGCAGTGGATTTTTTCCGAATCAAGGAAACAGCTCTGTGTGCTTGTCGCTTTTGGGAATCACATTACACACTCGACTGACCTGACCAGATGTATAGTACCAGGTTTTGTGATGGCCAGACATCTTATTTGACAATTTAGTTTCAATTTTGAAAGTTGTGCGCCGTTAAGCCGAAGTTACTGCAGTAGATGATTGAGTGAATAAATGTGTTTGCCCGTTTGTTGGCACTCACGTGTATCAAGTTCCTATACTATTGCAAGCAGCATGCTATTCGTGATTCACCTTAGCATCGTAACTGATCCATTGACTCTGTTCGCGACTCAAGCCCCGCTCAATTCAAGTATAAGTAACCAGCAACTTTCATCCTATTGCATCATCCGAAATCATCTTTGCAGACATCGTTGAGCATGAGCAATCTCAACCACAACGTCTTCAAACTACTTTCAGAGATAAACCCACTTCAACCATTCGATCCTTACAACCAATACCAAAACACTAATACCACGTCTACTCCTACACCAAATATGTCGGAGACCTCTGAGCCAAACACCATGGAAGCATCCGAATCTAAGACCCTGGATAATTTCGAGACAACCACCCCGAAGACCAAGGTTCCTGCTACGATCACTACTCAAGTGCCAGCAGATATGACCAAGAACGAAGACAACGATGCCACTTCCCAAGGAGCCGCAGAGGAGTTCGACACTAAGGGCCCCCTTTCTCATATCATGGATATTGTTGCACAACTCAACCTCCTCAAGTCAACCGATGAGACTGCTGAGAGCTCCGACGCAAATTCGACTGTACCACCATTGACCTCTGATTCTGATTGGGAGATGGTTGCCAACACTACAGAACAGGCTGAAGAGGAAGAGAATGAGTCGGAAAATACTGATGCAGAGTGGGAGATGCTTGAGTATCGTGACGCAAAGCCATGTACTGTTCCTGCCGACTATCTTAAATCCAAGAAGATGAAGAAGATGGCGCTTCTCAAGAAGATCGGTAAGCAGAAGCCTCCCCAGATGGGTTTAGAAAGTTTGTTGACATTATACCATAGAGAATAAGCTTGACGTTGCCACTAAGCACAACAAGGAGGAGCATATCCAAAAGGCCATGGAGTACATCAAGGAGACCAAGGGCGATATCAAGTATATTGATCGCTGCTTGGACGAAATTGAGGGTTAGGTGTCGCACTGGTGCACGTTTGGGAATAGAGACTTGGGACTGAGATAGCTGGGGTGCAGGATTCTGACCGCTCAGGAGTGTGGATATCTCGACTGCTGATCTTGGCTATGGCGAGTATGGATAATTTCTGTTGGCTTCTCGACTGTGAATCTCGGTTATGGATACTTTGACTGTATATTTCGATGTGGATATTCAGACTACGAATATCTCGACCAAGAATGCACAGGTCATGGGATACACGCATCTTTTATGCGATGGGATATTTCTTACTCAGTACGTGATAACAAGGTGTTTCTCTGCGTCTGAACCATTTCTCAACTGTTGTGATTTCGTGAGACTAGCTGGTGAGATTATACCTATTGTTTGGTGATTGTAGCTCTGCAATTCTTCTGATGGCCACAACATTCTTAGGTCGTGCCTTTCAACTTGGTTTCCTCTTCAACTCCACATCCGAAACGACTTTCCATGGGGGCAAACAAGGTAAAATAGCAGGCAAGATTTCGTGTGCAGTGTAAAAGTTGAGTGAAAGAGGGAATCCACTAGAAAGCACCAAGGCCGAAAGGACAATAGATGCAATAGATACTATAGCTTTCTTACAATCATGTACGGGTTACATAATCGGGACCATAATGCAACGAAGAGCCGTTTAATACGGAGTATCGCCATTCGGTGGCCCAGCACCCGACAGTATGGTAACGCCCCGCCTTAACCATCGCCCCAAAAAATTAACTCAACGAATCACCATTGCATCCGCCGGTTAAAGCTCCAAGATGCGAATCCCGAGATCATATCTCTGTTGGCAAGTGGGTTCATGTTGCATTTCATATTTCCGACCGGGTTTATAGAGGCACAGCGTCATAGCGTTCCGGGGCGGTGTTTTGTGAGCAAAATGTGAAGCTATTCAGGCCTCATTGCCAGAAGGAAAGCACTTCGAAAATAGGTTCAATTAAAGAATGCAAAAAATTCTTAGCATGTCCTTAATAGGCAGTTGACTCGAGTGGCTTGTGGTGGTCAGCATTAAAACCAAGCCATCGCGATCGTCATTGTCCTCATAGGGGAGGGGGTCAGAGCTCACCTAGCTTCATATCAATCTTCATTGCCTACACCTACCTTAGGTAGGTATCGATTGTAGGCTTCTCCTGCACCCTCCTTCACAAATTGAGCTGTCACTTATTTTCTTCCCACCTGCGTGTCAACACCACAATTGAGGTGTCACCGAAAGTATTCATATCTTCTGTGAACGTATGAACACCCCAAGCAGAGAACCGAAAAGCGGTGTAAACTTTTGAAGCTGTCGGGGGCTCCAACCACAACCCAACGCCATTGATCTCAGATTTATACTCAAGAACGGTATGTTCCGTGTATTTGAATAGGCTTAATTGTTGTATAAACAGGTCCATGTGCTAATTACATGGCTTCTGACAGGTGAAACCGTCGCAATGGATAACATCACGTCCCGAATATATATCCCCCCAAGCTGGAACATTGCACAACCTGCGGAGGACACAAGAGTGACGGACAATGCAACGGAAATATCGAGAGCTTTCGACAACAATCATATTGTACTTCCGGATTCCGTGGAGGGCTCTCAAGGGGGAACAAGCGTATGCTCAGATGATGTGCAAATAGCAGCCCAGGGTTCTCACACCGGCCCCTCTGTACCGACGGCGGGAGAACCACTCTGCAGGTCCCACCTCCAACGACTTCCCAACGAGCTTTTGTCGAGTATATTTAGCTACCTGGATTGCCCCAAGCCATCGGATGCAATGCTACTTGGCGAACCAACTTTTGGTTTGACGAGTGCAAAGTATACGCCTTTAAAAACGATTTCTAGAGTCTCGAGGCGATTGAGGGTCCTTGTCATACCAATTCTCTTCAGAAATGCTCGATTTGATGACTCGAAATCCAAGTCTGGAGAACGGGGGCTGAACCAGCAAATTGAGCCATTCTACAGCTTTGTCAAGAAACATCATTTGAGCAACGTCATTACCAGTTTTACACTGCTGATCCATGAGAAGAGGGTTTTCTATATTTCACAAAAAGAAGATCGGTTAAATTCCTTCTCTTTCTTCTGGCGTTCTCTATTTCAACTCATAGATCCCATAAACTTGCTTCTGGTAGCCCATCCTGCTGCACTTGGTCCTCTCACGGCTTGCCAGGTGATACTGGAGGACGCTTGGTTACTAGACTGTCCTTGCCACTACCTTCGTCTACAGAGACCATCTACCCCGCCCTCCTTCGATGGATCATACCACAACTGGACCTCGGCCGATGATATTACAACCGATCAAGGGCTCACAGCTACGATAACCGAAAACGCCTCCGAGCATAATATTCCGGGAATTGCAAACAAAGCCGCCGTGAGATCTCAATTCTCAGATATGACCATTGCGCAGACTTCGTCTGGGAGCACGATACAGGAGCCCCCCATTCCTTTCTCCGATTTGGAGCCATGGGAGCTTCCTCGTGCTAAAAGCTCTACCATTTTTGATATTCGGCCATGGACAAAACTATTACTTAATGAAGGGTCTTTTGTTCGTGCATATGCTACTTATGAATTCTGGACCCGAAAGCTGCCTTCAGTAAGTACAATTGTTGTCAAAAAACGTTTGCCAATTTCAGTGTCTAACAATTTCAAGATTCTTTCAGATCTCTTAGGCGCAGAAGAGGAAACACACATGCCATTCATCAGTCCAACAATACGGGACATGTCATATATTGGAATATTTCCAACGGAAAGGCATTTCAGATTTCTTGCAGAGAACCTGCCGAGACTTAACAAACTATACGTCCAACTCGTACCGCGCAACAACATTCTGGAGATCCCCAGCAAGATGGTTCAAGTTGAATTGGAAGACCTGTGGGGCGAGAGAAATAGCTGTTACGCATCGTTGGTCAGGGAGCTTTTCAATTCCCCTCCGTCAAAGAACTACAAACATCTTCAGGTGTTCGAATCCGGAGATGCAGCTGATAGAGATGCGTGGCTCATGGCTGGTAGGTGACTTTGGGATGAATCTTTTAAATATTCGGACTGAGAGGAAAACGAGACTAATTTAATTCGGCAGTGGAATATGTCAGGCGGTCAAACAACGGCTGGAAAATTGCTAGTGACGGCGTTTTCATGAGAGATCCATCGGAAGTCGACAAGGAAAATGAGAATACGAATGATGGGGAGAACACGACCTTGTCAGTCTGATGTGAGTATCTCATAGAATCATGATGCGCTGACAAGCGACCAGCCAAGGGGCTCTTATTCGATGGGCCTGGAATGGGACGACTCGACTTCCTGTTTCTGCTTTCCCGATGTACGAACAACCTATGGGACCCATGGATTGATATCACTTTGATGGCAATTGATATGGGTTGATTGGTACAATCGTTCCAAGTGAGGGTTACAGTACTGGATTTGTAGGAAATATTGTATCGTGATATAACTTGTAATTTTTATTGGATATTGTAGGGCTTGATGTACTTTATATAGTAAAAATTTCTTTAGTTTCTTGGAATATAGCGAAAAGATTCCCCCCATTTTGTCTTACTCTAATACGGTTTTCTTCTAATGATTCTTCGAAGACATTGAACTTTGAGGGTGTAGGTCAATGCCCTTGCTGTGGCCAGTTTAAGGGACACCACACACTTCTCGTTCTTCTATTTCCTGGCGTCATTTGTAGTTTACTTTCTTTAGAGCAAGTATACCAACCGAGTCGAGCCAATCATTCAGTATTTACTTCTCTATTCATCGTCGAATCGGCTCAAATCGTTGACCACATCGGAGCAAGGTCGCCGAGCCGAGACCGGGATATTGCCGGAGTGACGATGTTGATGGAGCCTCTCTTCCAGGTTCGCAATGCAACCTGGTGAATTGCTTCTCAACTCCACACAAGTACTGCAGATGTAGGAGAGAAACCAAACACACATCACAACCTCCGTGAAAGACCTACTCCAATACCGACGCAACCATGTCAAGAAAGCCGGCCAAGGGCGAGTATATTGAGACCGTAAGCTCCCTGACCCCCCACACCCATGGTTCTCCAACTGACCTCTCGTCTTCGATAGGATACTGGCAACAAGGTCTCTAGGCGCTCCCAGATCATCGGCACGACGAATATCATTCTAGGTGGCAAAACGGTCATACAAGCTGAAGTCATCATTCGTGGGGATTTACTGCGTACTTCTTCCAGTGTCCCCGATGGAGGAAAGCAGTCGAATCCTGTGGCGGTTGCTATTGGGCGGTATTGCATTTTTAGCAGAGGGTGCGAGCTGAGACCGCCGGGGAAGATGTATAAAGGGTGGGTTCCCGTCATTCCTTTCCTGTTCTCTCGAACCTAGTGATGGAATCAAAGCTCGTAGTCGAAATGCAACCACAAACTAACGACCTAACCCAGAACATTCTCCCACTACCCATTGAAAATTGCAGACCACGTATTCATAGGCCCTGGCTCCATTATTGAAGCTGCCCTCGTCGGCTCCCACGTTTCGATCGGTGCCAACTGCGTCATTGGGAAGTTTACAATCATTAAGGACTATGTCAGGATTTTGGGGGGGACTGTTGTGCCGCCGAATATTGTGATTCCGAGTTTCAGTGTTGTGGCTGGGAGACCTGGGAGGGTTGTGGGAGAGATTGCGGAGGGAGAGGTTGAAGGGTTTGATTTGAGGGAGCTGTATAGGAGTGTGGGGAATAATACTTGAGAGCGAAGAGAAGCTTTGGATTTTGCGATGAGAGCGATACGAAAGCGCCTGGGGGGCAACGGATATTCCAATATCCAGTCGATGACCTACACAGCTCCTAGGGATGGTATATTTTGGTTGATGGGAGAAATGTCGAATTATGGAGGAAGAGCAACGATACCCAATCTTTTTACGGAGTTTGCGGAAATGCTGACAGAGTCAGACACCCATTAGTCCCGGGCAAGATCCGTGAAGGAACTTTTCCATTGGCGAGTTGATTTAGGAAGGAAATTGATATCCAACGGCACTTCGCCACTTCAATTCGTGGAATTCGTGGTGCCATACGGTAGACACGAGACTTTGCGTGCAGAGCTTTCACGCACAAGAATCGACTTGACAGCTTCCAAATTGAAGCTATCTTCTCATGGATATTGAATGAAAGGCCAAGCTCTCAACAACTTCATGTGAGTTTGCTTGTTAAGCATAGGTAATTTGTTAATAATGCTCGGTCTATCCAAAGCAGAGATAGTACCCACTTCTGACATCTCACTCACCTCCCAATGTAACCCTCTCGAATTCAGTCAGCTTTTCTATGGTTCAACCTTCTTATTTCGTATCGTTTTCCGTATATCCGTATCCCTTGACTTCAGTTGATCGCCTGCTCGTCTTGACGCCATCAATCGTAGGTTGAATCGCGGGGCGAAAGTTTGCCAGTGGATGTTAGTAGAGTGAACATACTTGTCTGCATCCCATTCGCACGAGTACTCATAAACCACAAGGACTTGAATCTCTCTATTCCAAAATGCTGCATAGCTATACCCCGCTATATTATATACCCAAAAAGTCCAGCATCCAAGTGACAAATACCCCCCTCCCAGCTCCCAAGTACCCAACCATCCACTCTAACCTCCCCAAAAACTGATATCAATTCGACTCATCAAATACGTCCACATCCACGGGGAAACTGTAAACCTCATCATGTGCACCCCTCACCAACACATCCAACATCCAACATCCCTCCTCATCATCTCCCGACAACCTCGATACTCGGTGAGCATGAGACGAGCCGGTGTAACGGTCGCGATGTGCAACAAATATCCAGATGCCAGATGGCGTTTTTTTGGTTTTTGCCCTTTCCCTTTGTTTGTCTGGTTGGGTGGATGGGTTGGGGTTGTCACGATGCACTGCTACTGTAGCTTGCTAGCTCTTGATTGACCGAGGCTTATGAGGTGAGGGTGGTGTGTGTGCGGTGTGGTGCGCGCTATGCGCGGAGGGCCTGTGATTTGTTGGGGGGTTTGGGGTGTGGCGTAAGGCTGAGTTGCTGGATGCTGGATGCTTGGGTTTTGGAGGGTTATGTGGTTGGTTGGACGTTATGGTACGTAGACTTTTGATGGGTGGGTTAGGTAGGTGAAAGTAGATACTTGTTAGTGAGACTTTGTGGTTGAATGAGAAGAATAGGTAGGGTACCTACGTAAGGAGGATGGATTGTTCTATTTTCCTTGAATTAAGTCACCAGACTCACCACTATTGTAGCAATATTCTCAGACTCACAAGTTTACGAAAGCTCCTGTAAATGGAATGTTGAATCTCTGGAAGCTTTACAGTACAGTGCCAGTTTTGTAGAGATCTTGTTGTTCAACTGCGAGTTTTGCTTGTTCTTCCTACCGCCTAGACTAGGCAGGTAGATGGCTGGCAAATTCCCGCGGCTTTGTATCTTGACAGAGCTAAGGAAATGGGATAGTGATATATAAATCAAGTGAAGGTAAGAAGCAAATCATTCATACTTGGCATATTGTTTTACTTTGTTGGAAAGATGTTGGTGGAGTTTAGTGTTTTCTGAGTGTGAATAGCTCGCGGGTTTTTGTTGACATACGGGTACAGCGTTCAAACAAATTTCTTAACTCCTCGAGTAGTACTCGAGATACTCAAGGTGATTATAGTAGGAGTAACGTAGGAGTAGATGATCCATTTGAGTTGAGTTGAGTTGAATTGAGTTATAGATTTAACTATTTAATTACGGAGTGAGCAGTTTATTATAAATAGTAACTGAAATACAACATAATTGTCCTCAAGTTCGACGTGTCGTAGGGGCATTTCCTAGTCCTCATCTACAAAAAGCCCCTGGCCTTTCAAGCCTGTTGTTATCTAAAGGTTCTCTTTTAAGAGCCTACTCCTGTTCCGTATGACAATATTGGCCCCTTTTCCTAGATAACCGCTTGCTATAGGCACTTCTGAGTGGTCGGCCGGCTTACTCTATACTATTTAACTAGTACTCTACTCAGCTTAATTACTTGGCGTATCGAGTTGAGTAGGGCTAAACCCTACTCGAGTGGAAATTGAGTAGGTGCCACTACTTAACTCAACTCAACTCAACTTATTTCGAACGCTGCTCACCACGTATGCCCGAGAAAATCATTGAGTGGATAGAATGACAGATACACATGCAATTCTATTCCACGCCGATTGTCGATACTGACGGCCGTTGAAATGAGTGCAATTAAAAAGAAAATAGCGGTTCCTTCCTGAAGTTAAACAAATCCTTCCTGCAGCTAGTAGTTTCAGCACTCGAGAAATAATGCCGATAATAATACTTTAGAGGGAAGGGGAGTTATGGCACAAGAGGTTACCAACAGGGGCGGTCAGAGAGAGGTTTGGCTTTGTCGCTTTATAATAGTGAATGATTATTAGCTAGCTCCGAGCGTAGCTGCTCTTTCGGGATTAGCGTGCTCCACTAGCGTACTATGGCATCTATAAGTACGTAGGCGCTTAGCTAGCTATACTTGCTCCTACCATACAACCTTGGACTTATTTATTATACAGATAATATAGGTCTTTGCATCACCCATTTATCGACGATAAGTCAAACCAACGAGTTTGCTACTGCTCATTTAGAACCCTGATTCAGATTCATCTTCATCGCTCGCTTATTTTATTTGTTTCTTTCAACGAGTGAAGCTTGAGATTATTTTTACCAAATTGTTCTTCCTAAAGATTGAAAGTAGTAACAATGGATATGTAAAAATTCCTAATAATAGTCCAAGAAAAATGGTTGGCGAGTTCGTCTTAAAAGATTACACAGATCCAAGAATACGACTTTCAAGTTCTGTCTGAGCCGAATCATGGGAAAGAAAAACTACTACTACCTAGTATTCCTTCAATATAAGTTTGAACGTAGTGAAGAATAATGGACGAGCTTTAAATCACCTCGGGAGGACAAGACTATGACTGAGGGTCGCACCTTCCATCTTTGCATCGTGTTGATACCACGAAGAGCTTGAACAATTCGACCCCAGGACTCGACTCGACCGAGAGAAAGTTGGATATCCACGCATTTCTCCCGCCTATGAACCTCGTACCTTTCCCGCTCTCGCCATAACCTACTTTGGTATCATCGCACTATCATGGCGAGAACAGGATCCAGAACTGTGCCGAAACGGGAGAGTAGGAGTGTACTCTTGCCGGAGTGTTACCCCCCCGGCTTTAATTTATGTACACTTTCACATCGTCGAGATCAAGTCGCGGGGGGTCAGGCCCATTGTGAATGCGTTTATTTCAACCGCCGCTGTACCAATGGACAAGTTTGTGGAGTAATGAGTAATTGACAAAGCACGGGTCTCTAATAAATGTTTAATTTTTAATCTCACCCTCACATTCACGACCTTTCGTGTGGCATTTCATGAATAGCGGAGCTATCAAGATCACTCCGTACAATCTGATTACTCCTTCCATCGCTCGCTTCATGAATTGCCTCGCTATCAAGTTCCAATTCGCAAAGTCCTGCCCCTAATGACATTTCATGAACTGCTTGATTATCAAGTTCATTCTCTGACAAGCCTTGAAAGCCTACTCCGTGCTGTATCTCAAAAGTCTGGTCGCCATCGATTTCGCTTTGTGTTACCATTTGTGGATCTTTCTCCGGTGATATCTCATAGACCTCTTCACCATCAATTTCATTCCGTCTTGTACTTTGTAGTCCCTTTCCATGTGGTAGTTCATGAACCCCTTCGCTGTCAAGTTCGTTTCGTGATACACTTTGTAGTTCATTATCTGCTGGCATCTCGTGAACCTCCTCACTATCAATCTCGTTATTTATCACCATCTGCAATTCCTTCCCCTTGATCTCGGCTCGAAACTCGGTACCCCCTATTTCCATGATTTCGGTTCCAGTAGTATCCAACTCAGGTTTTCGAAAGTCGTCGAATTCGCTGCTGTTGGTGGTTCGTGTTGTCATCGGGTCTTTTTTCAATGTCTGTGGCTGCTTGGACTTCTTTCGTTTTCGGATGTAAACATAAATTATTATGAGCAGAATTGATAATGTGATCAGAGTCACAATGGCAGGCAATAGCAGACTAAGTCTGGAGCTTTTGGAAGCTGGAATTGGGATAGGCTGCGTGGAATTTGCATTTGATCGCAGTAGTGGTGGTATGATAGATCTAATGTCTGGTTCTAGATTGGAAGGCCACGTACATGGCGATATTGTGAATGTTGAGCGCTGATAGTCCGCTATCAAATAACTGTAGTTTGGTCTATTAGTAGGGCGGAAAGAGATCGTCAGGGAAACGTACGCTTCTTGCAGGAATGTACGACCGAGGGTATATTGTGTATCATTCATTGCTCTCTTGAGTGGAAACTTGGGAGAGCCGAACGTAGTATCTGCTTGCACTGTAGCATTGAAAGCTGAATACGGAATAATTATGTTCAGAGTGTTCTGCTGGGGGCCAACAAGCGTAAAAGTGATATTTGAATTGGAATTTGGTAACGGAGTTTGTGCTGTTGCGTTGACGGTGTATGTATTGCTGTCAGGCGCCCATACCAAACCGAATGCCTCTTCAAATCGTTCGCAAATCTCCCGTGGTAGATAAAGGTGGGGAACCGTGGAGTCTATATTTAACGAGATAGGCTGTGAAAGTAAAGAAGTACTGCTTGTGGTAGTAGTTCTCGTAATAGATACCAGATCTACTATGAACCGTCGAGAGACATCATCATACATTTTGAGTGTCAGATTCGAGGAAGTAAACCTGCTGTTGTCATATCCACCCAGAGTCAAACTTCCTTGTGGCTTATGCAGCCCTTTGATTGTTAGTTCTTGATGTATTCTGGTAAGTATTTGACTTACTGTAGTTTGCACCAGCAGTGTATCCCCATGAAAGACTTGGTATCAGAGTCCTATTATCCTATGTTAGCAATGAATCCTCTCAACCAACACAATAAGATGAAAACTTACCTTGAAGCTAAGTTGCCGAGGAAACTTGGTTTCGGGTCATTCATACTGGTAAAGTTACTTGGCTCTGGATCAAGACCAAATAAGCCAAACCAGTAATCAGGAGATGCAATTGCTACAACGGATTGCTGTTCTAAGGATACAACATCACCCCCAGTGTACCCAAGGCTAACTGTATCAAACCCAAACTGACCATTCCCTTAATTGTTTCAAGATCAGTAATGGGCGTCAATGAATTGCAAGCGAGATAGTGTAAAAATGCTTTTGTTTAGGGGAAACATGCAGACTCATACCTTCAAGCCCCAATTTTTCCTCCAAGAACAAACTAAAGTTATTGTTTGCCGTCCAACTTGTCGAATTTTCCAGGTGGAACAAAAGCCCCCGATTGTCGTCGCAATTACTGCCATATTTCTGCGGGCAACCTTGTGGACCAACGACCCAGGTTTCGCTGCTTGATGTACTGATTATGACACGAGAAGGCTGAGGGGGTGAGCCAATATTAAGAATAAATGTACTCCAAATTCCACCGTTATCACTGTCCCTATGTTCCAGGTTAGCTGACAATTCTACAACAGATTTTCAAGGCCAATTTCGTTTACCAAAACTGCGAAGTTGGAACACTTATTGAAGACGGCAATGCGGAACTCATGAGGTGTTTCTTTCATGAGGATGGTACTCTCATGAAAGGAGGAAATCTTCGCGGGCTGTCAAAGATTTGTGAGACGGTGCATCCATTCTACTCGAGTAAATTCAAAGGGATGTTGAACCCCTCGGCTCTCGTAATTTCTGAGTTTAATGCAGCCCTATCAACAAGGTCACTTCGAGAGATCTTGGGGGCTAGATCAACTGGCCCCCACTTTTACATAAACTCGAGTGGGCCTTCTTACCATGGTGACCGAATGAGAAAGGTATGTAATTTGAAATGCGACGCAGACATGCCACTCAGATAGCCTTGCGAAATTCAATCTGGACTTTGGCCTCTCTATTGGCTTCAACCGAATATCTAGTCATATCATCAGATCAATACCGGTTTCAAGATATGGGTTCGAGTCGTGAATATCGCCGCATTAGTAGTGCCATTTTCTTTCAAGTTACATCTGAAGTTCTGGGGGCAAGAAAAGTGATAGACCACCGTTCTTATTGTGTAACTTATTTGATTGATATTACTCAGCGCAATCAAAGCAATTATTCCAAGCTCCTAGAAGAAGAAGGTAATTTGTCCAATCAACTTAAGCTGACTCCCGGTGGACAAGAAAAGTGGCAGATATTCATTTTTTGACTTTTGGCGTGAGTTAATTCTAGATTATAAAATGTCTAGAATATCTATAACAATTGCCTTCATTTAATCATGTTGATTAGTCTAAATAAACAATATGATAGAATTGTTTTTAGTTAAGTCAAGCTAAGATAAAAGAAGTCTCTGCCACTGTTCTTGTCCACGGAGAAATATATCAAACAGGATAAAATGGGGGCATAATAATCGGGGACCCGGAGCCGCTGTTCCAAACAAGGTCGACGACCCCCCTTTTCATAAGTCTCGGTTCTCATTGGCTATGAGTCTTTATGCATGCATCGACAGCATGGTGAAAACGTGGAGTAAGGTTCTTACCAGGAGATTGTATTTGGCAAGGTAGGATAATATCTTCCGTCATTCTTACTCCAAATAAGTCGATCTCTTCCCGGAATTTCAGATGCACGCCTGTGTGCGTGTTGACTTCTATTTGATCATCTTCTCCCTGCCAACCGTTAACCCAGAACTTGAAGGTCATGATACATGAAATATCTGCGAATTGATATATATTTTGAGCAAAATTCAAACTTCGATCCCTCCAAACTTGATATCTAGTCTGCAATACCTTTGCAGAACCTTTAAGAGGAAAGATGGGTTACCTATTGGTCCATGTGTTCCTTAGCCTTATCTGGGGAAAGTTCTTCAAAATTCACGTAGAAGCAGTGGTCTTATCGAAGAGTATGTAAAAGTCCACCCGTCTTCAGACAAAGCTAACAGCTATTAGCATTTTGGAACTCCACGAACTTCAACGCTAGTCCTCAAAATTCTTGCTCATCACAGTCTCACTGCACGGGTGTACCATCGAAGAGTGTTCAAATTTCTCATACGACCCCCGCCCCCAGAACGACGCCCTCAGTTGTCCACTTGGAAGATCTAACGGCTTTTATTTTTGAATCTCCCTGCCAAATTGATCAAGAAAAGATATTGACGCTCACATGGCCGGATCGCTACGTTACAGTCGCTACAGTCACTACCTTAGTTTCGATTTTTAAAAATACGACTGTTGTGGCCTCATCTACTTATGCGGATGTTACAGCTAGCATGGAGTTGTATTCGATTCTCGCCGCGCTACCTGCTAGGAATTCTAGAACAAGTGTGCTGAATGGCACGGTTTTCACAGATCCTTACGGAGTTGTTTACCAAGTAATTCCAAAACCTGTTCATTTACTGCAGTTGGTGTGCTAATTTTCGCAGTCGCCCACAGCTATCACGGTATATGACAAGCTCAAATACCTTCCTGCTCCAACACTCACATCCGGCTGGTTGAAGTCAGAATGGGAACAGCTGGGCGAGGTCTTTTCTGTTCTACCGTCCGGATACTACTTCTCAGGTGGTGGAAGAGATGTCAGATCATGGCTGGTTGAAAACCCTCCTGCACCCCTACCAACATTCTGGTCCGCGCTTCCAGATTGTGATCAATTTCTTGAAAACAGTGGCCCACAAGCATATCAGCACATTGTAGAATCTATCACGGCATATGAGACAACGACTACAACGTTGAGTAGTGCACTCCCTACTCAAGCTCAAGTGATACCTGCTGCGACTCCACCTTTACCGACCCCCAGGCCAACTCCACTTATCAACACTCCGAATCAACGAGCTTCTCCTGGAAGTGTCAATATCGCAGCCGAAGAGCCATCGGGGCCGGAAGGAAGCCCGGGGGCGGAAATTGAAACTCAAGAACCCAAGTTCGAACCTATCTCGCCAATCCCCAAATCAACACTGGATGATTTGGCGATTTCTTCAGATCCGGTAGCAGGCTCGCTAATCGTTGGAGGACAACCACTGCCTCCTGGAGATTCCATCAACCAGTCTGGTACCATTGTGTCTCTCGACACGACGGGGACCACGCTTTTCGTAGATGGTTCGCCACACCTGCATCCTTCTATCCAAACTCCACCCCCACTGGGACCCGAGAGATCTTATTTCACCATCGGAACCTCCACGTATTCGCAGAATTCGGCATCTGAATATGAAGTAGGTGGTCAGAAATTGAGACCAGGGGACTCGGTGATTATCTCTGGGACAACTGTTTCGCTGGACTCGGTCGGTTCATCGGTTTTTATCAACAACACTCCCATCCCAGTACTAAAGACGCCGCCTACCACTGCAAGACTACAGCTCGTCTTTGGAGGTTCTACTTATTTTCAGAATGGAGCATCGAATTTCGAGCTTGCGTCCCAAATCTTGACACCCGGTGGTGTGGTTACAGTTTCCGGAACCACCTTGTCTTTGGATCCAAAGGCTACTGAAGCATTCATCAACAATATCCCGTTCCCATTATATCCGACGCCAAATATTGCAAAACCTCAGCTAGTCATTGGAGATTCTACATACTTGCAGGATGCATCCTCAAATTTCGTAATAGCATCTCAAACCTTACCACCCGGTGGCATCATCACAGCATCTGGAACCACAATTTCTCTCAATCCAAAAGCCTCAGAGGTATTCATCAACAACACATCAGTCACAATAAGAAAACCATCCGCTGGGCCCAGACCCCAGCTGATCCTTGGAGCTTCAACCTATCTCCAAAATCCAAACTCAGCCTTCGAGGTCGCTTCGCAGACTTTGAAGCCAGGAGGCGTCATCATTGTCGCAGGAACCACGCTTTCCCTTGACCCAAAAGCTTCTGAGGTTGTGATCAATAATATACCGTCTACACTCCAAGCTCCGAGAATCACAGCGCAGCCCTTGCCACCATTGAGCACAGGGATTTCTGCAACTGCTGCGAAGGCGACGTCTAAGGTATCTACTGGAGCGAATGTAAGGTATGTATGGAGAACAGGAATCATTCTTTCGGCGGGATTGATATTTTGGAATGTCTTTTGAAAGATGGAATTTTATGATTTTCTTGGCGAAAGGGACAGGGAGACTCGCTTAAATAAATGGAGGCTCCGGAACGCTTGCGGTAGACGGCGATACAGCCGCGTATAGCTCTCTAATCATGACTTACTTCAAAACATAAAAGAACTTAATCGTTTCAAGTGTTTTAAGAGAATGTTCAAAGCAGTGGTCCAAAAGTCTTTACATTAATCACCTAAGATGAGCAAAAGAAAAACGGAACAGAGAGGGCTTGGTTTACTTCTGCCTTCTCTGTATACATGAAAGACAATACTAATGAACGAGCCCACGAGTCATTGGAAGCACGGAATGCTACCATTTAGGCCATACTACAAATAATGTGGAGGGAAAGCATTCATGTCAAATTTATTGAGTAAACTTTCTTCACAACCATGTCGCTTATTCGGTGTGATACTCAACATACAAGAAACCTCCACAATTCAGCTCAAGTATTGAGCATACAATATCTATCTTAGCCACGAGTTTGTTTGGCGATAGCACTACTTCACATCTACAATAACTCCCACCGTACTGTACGAACCGAGGAAGATGGAGGGAAGTCCTCAATACTCGAGTCACTGTCACATTTAATCCTTCTTTGCGTTTTGCTATGAATGACATTTTTTTATTTCGGTATTACCACCTTAATTTGCTAAAACCACAACCTTCGTATTCCGGGTATCTGTAAATTATTATATTATTAAAAGTATATAACTTAACTTATACGTTTCTCATTTTTGCCCACTGGGAGTCCGTATGACACTTAGGGGACAGATTACTCGCGCGCCCGACGAAGAACCTTGGATACGCAGATTGGCAGTCTCACACTTTATACTTGTATCATTTGATTCAAGGAAAAGGTTTGGCCTGCTCAGGGAAATAGGAGAGACTTTCTGCATTGACTTTTAAATGGTCGCCAGGTAGTGAGACACAAATTGCAAGCCCCCGATATAATCAAGAGTCAAGATCTTTGCTTGAGGACTAACATCTCATGTATCACCGGTACTTCCCCCTTCCAAGTAACGTCAGAAATGCGTATACTTTGAGCTGATGCAAGCTACAAGCACGACATGCACCACCGCGCAACAAAATATTATACCACCCTTGATAGATACACGCGTGTAGTTAACCACATATTCATACTCGTTATACAACCACTGCAAACGCTACGCCCCATTTCCCCATCCCCCATCCACCATCCACCATCCACCACCAACAATTCACCCCAAAAAGCGGGTCCCTTCCCCACCATCCTACCCCCTAACCCNCCACTGCAAACGCTACGCCCCATTTCCCCATCCCCCATCCACCATCCACCATCCACCACCAACAATTCACCCCAAAAAGCGGGTCCCTTCCCCACCATCCTACCCCCTAACCCCCTAATCCCCTAATCCCCTCACCTGCCCCTACACCCACAACCATCAATTTAAAACCACAAATAAGCACCCCCACACTCATCCGATGGGCTCCGGCGAGGGCGCCACCAGTTGGGCCACCTGGTAAAGTGGAACGCTCCCTGACCTTCTTGGAAAGGAAAAGCACGGCTGGAAATTGGTATCGACAAGGAAATATAGAGACTTAGGGCGGGCGGGCCCGAACTCTTTTGCTGTTTTTTTGAATTGTTTTTCTTTGTTTTTGGGGGGGGGAAGAGGGGAATTTTTGGTTTTTTGGGGAAGGAAGGGAGTTGTGGTTGTTTGTATTTTTGGATTACGCGAGGGGGAGAGACGGGGGTGCTTGGCGTTGTGGATGAGGCGCGCGGTTGGGAGACTGGCATGAGCGAGTGTGGCTGGAACACTTATACACGCAAATGTACAAATCTGGTGTCGGTTTGGAGAGTAAAGTTTGAACCGAGGATTATTTGATACATAAACACACCTTCTGTTGAGATAAGAGTCGTTATCGCATAGGAGAAGAAGAATTTTCACAATCATCACTCTATTAGAAGTAACCATGGAACTCTCTCTTTTATATGGATTACCCGGATGGGATGAAGGGACTCTTGCAACACGCGGTACGCAGTACGCTATATAACATAAACAACCAGTGACAGATTACAACCTGGAGATGCGACGAAAACATATCCTACGAAAGAATACAAAGGTCGAATCCACGACTTGGTAATCTATCGAACAAGAGCATAGAAAACCCCATATCAGCACTACATCAAGCCTCAAAAATCCAACTCCTATAAATTTCAAGTCCAAACAATTCTCGTGACGAATACTCACAACCTCCCTTCCCCTCCGTGTACCTCAGCACAGCAGCAAACCCTTCCCATCACCGACATCATAATCTCCTGATGCCAGAAACACCACTACAACCCACAAACCACAAAGCACTCAAATAAGCCATCTTACGAAATCATCCACACTCTCCCATCTCGGCGTTCTAAAAATACTCCCTTGCTGACTGACATCCTGACGAGGTTCTTGGCGTGAAGGCTGACATGACAGCCTGACATGTGCATCCTTAATCCCACCGTAGGGGGGAGTTGAACAAGTTTCTTGGGGATGTATTGATAACTGGGTTTTTGGGTGGTTATGGGAGCTCGGGAGATGGGAGGGGGATGGGGATGTGGAGGTGGAGGTGGAGGTGGAGGTGGGGAGGAGGAGAGAATAAACTTGGTTGGTTTGTGGGAGAGGGATGAGATTAGGAAGGAAATCAGAAATTTGGTGAGATGGTATTTGGATGATCGAGTCTGTGACAAGTAGACACAGTGAGATAAGGCGTTAAGAGACATTTTGTAACTCACAAACGTAAGGAGGGAATAAGCAAAGAGCATACAGTAAGCCTCGACGCCCATATCATACCATAAAAAAAGCAACTGACCAAAACTCCAATATATTTCATACCTCATTCGCCATATAGTACCATCACACAATGCGTTGGCCACCCATTCACAAAATTCCTCTCTCCTCGAAATCCATACCATCAGATGATAGAAAACCAAATACAGGAGATGCAGCGCAATATATACCTCAACAATCCCGTCCTACAAGTAACTCGTCATCGAAAGATTCTGGCCACTTGACTCGAGTCACATTCGTTTCGTTTCGACTTGTCTTGTTTCTATGTGAGACTCTGTACGCGGATACAGTAGTACTACTGTACTGTACTGTACACCACACCCAACACAGCGGATGCGGTACCTGCCGCGTTGGTGGGATGTGAGATGCAGCTAGAAAACGACGTCGCGGCTGGAGTCCGAGAGGGGAAGGGTTAGAATAACAACGTGGATAGCGGGATGGCATCGCTGATAGAGATACGTTGGGATTGAAGAGGAAGGGGAGGAAATTGTAGATTTTGCCAAGGGAATAGAAGTTGAATGAATGAATGATTCTTAAAGTTTGATGGAGTGGAAAATCAATGTGGCGTGCTCCAAAGGATTTCTTCTCATGAAGCCCTGTACTCGTAGTAAGTCGGAAACGAAGCCCTCTGAATGGTCACTTCGGGCAATTAAACCGGATCCCCCTCCGTTCGTCATCTCCTACTTTTCTTCTTTCAACACCGTCAAATACCCAGTACGAGTACGTCCAGCTGCACAGCGCAATTCGCCCCAACCCAGCCATTTTCGTAAAAAAAAAAAAACTCATCCTACAGCGTGATCTGGTCAGATCTCCCGTCACCCGACGATATTCATCGCACCCAAGCACACATGAAATGAATGCTAAGCTTCCTTCAAGTGCCTTACACCTTTAAGCCTCCCAAGTGTACTCCTCAATCTCGTAGTCTCTACGTACGAAATAATGCCGAAGTTGATGTCAAAATCCTATTACTGTCATAGATTCAAGAAGTGAATCTATTCCCATCATCTCCACATCTCCACCAAAACAGGGCAGTGTGCCAAGGAAACCCACCCGCATCAGTCAAAATGAGAGACCCCTGAACCGTTCATCCCAAATTAATCCCAACAACATACAGCAAAAACCAGCTCATCCAATAACAAACGCACCACAGGAAACATAACCACCAATCGTCTTCCCTCCACGAACGCCATCCTGCTGAACATCGGCGCATGGCTTACCCCTGAGTGCGCTGAGCGCTGTGCTTGGCAGGTACCCGTCCCTGGATTTTTGACTGGGAGGCGAGTGAGAAAGGGGGGTATGTACGTGATGGGGTGTGTTTATTTCATGGCGAGCAGGCTGTAGCCAGATCACGTTCGATGGGTTGCAAACCAGTAGGAAGAGGGGATCTAGGCTGATGGGAAGAGATATTTCATCTATTTGTTGTTTGTACACCTTGCCTTGTGCAAGCCAACTGCAGGCAGGGACAGGGGAGGAGTTGCGCAACGCAGGTACCAAAAATGAGAAATTGTACAGAGTAAGCAAGTCTTGACGGGCTAATTTGTCTGGACTGACAGACAGTAGTGAATCTGACAGAGCGGCCAGGCCTCGACAAAATGGATGCAAGTTGAGTGGAGGAACAGTCCAGCGGCCATGCACTTGTACATGGTAAGCGAAAGTGATATAGGATCGCCCACCCTGCTCTTCCTTCCGCTCCTCCTCCAGCTTCTTTTCCCTCCACACACACGATCTTTCAGGAAGTACTTATCTTCGTTGTCGCTCCTTTTCCACTGACTGTGTCAGTTCAACCACTTCGCTTCTTGTGCCCGGTATCAATCACCCACACTCTTTTCGTCCCAAAACAAACAAACAATCCCCACAGTCCTTCTGAACTTGCAACTGTCGCAACCACAACTCATCAGTCGTCCACTCTTTTCGCAGTCAAGACTAACACACACTCATTCATTGATTGAATTCCATTCACACTTGCTAGCAAATTAGACTACCTATATCCAAAAAAAAATCAAAAAAATCACAGTATATCTCAGTACCCAGCAGATAGATCAAAACACAACAGTCGCACGACAAGTGTATACAAGCCATGCGTTCCTCAACTGTTTCAATCATCGCTTTCTTGGCGACGTCCTTGCTGGTAAAGGATGTCGTCGCCGCCCCAGGGGCAGTTGATATTCGCAAGAGAGAAAACTACATTATCCAAGTCCAGGAGGAAGTTGTTGGTAAGAGGATCTCAGTGTCACAACCATATTCGTACCTCTACTGACAGATTGCAGTCTCACGAGGTCCAGATGGTAAATATACCACTGGGAAGCCAGTCGCAGTAGCGACTGTTACCGTGCCAGCTTCCGCTCCAACTCCTGTTGTTGAGGACCCAAAGGACACTCCCAAGGTAGTCGACCCTCCCAAGGATACTCCAAGCTCAAAGCCTATCAAGGTCGTCGAGCCTACTACCAAGCCAGAGACAAAGGACCCGAAGCCGACTACGCAGGCAACAGCTCCACCTCCACCTAAGCCAACATTGGAAGCACCCAAGTCCACAACCGAAGCCCCAAAGCCCACATCGGAGGCACCCAAACCAACGATCGCCGCTCCAAAGCCAACAACATTAGTGGCCTCTGCTGCTCCTCCCTCCGAGCCATCTGAAGAACCAGTTGCCGCAGCCGCCAAAGTGCAAGCCGCATCCGGTGGCGCCAAGCGTGGTGTCGCATACAACGATGGTAAACTCGTCAAGGTCATCAGCGGCTCATCCTGGGCCTACAACTGGGCTGCAACCTCAGGAGGTGGATTGCCAAGCGGAGTCGAGTACGTTCCTATGCTCTGGAGTGACAAGGATGAGAAGACCAACGGATGGAACGACAACGTGCAAAAGGCCATTAGCGCTGGATCCAAGCATGTCTTGGGATTTAACGAGCCGGATTTGGGAGCACAAGCTCACATGTCTGTCGATGCTTCTGTAACCGCATGGAAGAAGTGGCTGCAACCTCTTGCTGGAAAGGTCAAGTTGGGTTCTCCAGCTGTGACGAACGGTAACTCTCAGCAAGAGCCATACATGGGTATTCCATACCTCAAGCAGTTCCTCAGCCGATGCAGTGGTTGCACGATCGACTTTGTCGTGATTCACTGGTATAACAACAACCCTCTCGACTCGGCCGTTCAATACTTCAAGGACCACATCAAGGAGGCCCACGATGTAACCGGGAAGCCAGTCTGGATCACCGAGTTCGAGTACACCGGCGGTGACGAAGCTGCGTTCCTCAAGAAGATTATCCCATGGTTGGAGGCGCAAGCTTATGTTGAGCGATACTCGTACTTTATGGCTGCGGAGGGCAAGCTCGTTTCTGGTGGTGGTCTTTCGAATGTCGGGAAGGCTTACGTCGGGTAGAATGAGGGATTGAAGGATTGAAGGATAGATTTTTACGGTTTCCATGTACATACTTTGATGGCCACTACCACTACTTGGCGAAGGGTGTGTAGGATTATCTAGGGTGGGCATTCTTTGGTGTTGAGGTGTACGTAGCATGCTGGGAGGAAAAGGAAATTCTCTGTTGGCAAATAGGGGTTTCTACACATATTTAGATTCAATGCAATTGCGATGGACATACTTTGAGTTTTTGGTTGACTTGATTTTGTTCTTTTCGTTTGCATTGAAGTATTTGTTTTCTAGAGGGCCCGATCACGCACTAGCTGGTTCTTTCTAGGCAGACGATGCCGTTTCTTTACTTATAAATTAGCATAGAGCTTGAACCACGGCCGCGGTACCGAGTAGCGTCCAGACAGAGGACCCGGTTGACCAGAGGGGATGTTAGAGATAGTCTCGTCGTAGTGTAGTGTCATAAACGACGTTGGATTTAGACGCCTCTACATTAGACCTAGATAGGACTAGAAAGGAGTATGAACCCCCTCACTCCTCTCCACAAAAACAACGTTGGAATAGCTAAATACCCATCCGCCACTTGGATGATGAGCTCAAAGGGTGTATCTCGAAATTCGTATCGTCTCATTTACTCTGGGCCAAGAACTAAACGCAAAAGGTCTGCATTGGCATACATTCACATCCTGAGTAGGGATATGATTATAAGAGACTTAGCCGAGTCTTCGTTATCTGACTGATTCGCATAATGTGCTGCATGACTGACATGAATTTTCGACAGCCCTAAGCTAAGGGCAATGCTCGGGGATGTTTGATCGTTTGCTCAACAGGCAATGTACCGAAGGTTGAATACATGTCGTTGGGAGTCGACATAGTAATTTCCAATACATGCAGCAAACAGACGAGATATGTCGAGATGACGAGGTCCAGAAGATGGTGAATAAAAGAAGGGCAGATTCATCGATAAGCGACGTCAACGTCAATCGCAAAACCGTTTGCGCTTGGGGCCTGAGGCATAAACGCCCGCTAACGAGGCTACGCTATAAATTATCGGGAGCACAAGAGAGGGCACTGGCACTTCAAAATAATATCGCACACACACAACCCTGAGGCGCATTTTAAAGCCAGATCTTCTGCCAAATATCCATACCAGACGACTCCCTCACACCGAGACACCACATACAAAGTCGCAAGATCCCTTGATGCTTGTGCGAGGCCCCCCACAACACCACGCGACCCGCGTCAACTGCTGATTGTCCGTTTCTCTGACTCTCACCTCCGTCCCCCAACCGCAATACCACGCCACCCAACATGCCGGTACGTACTTGTTGTAGAACGGCATCAGAATCGCATACTCATGAACTCTAGATCGGTGACCTTCTGGCCTCTATTACCGGGGAGCCGAGCCCCACGCAGGCAAATGCTTCTCGTCCTTTGTCTCAACCCACCAAACGCAAGCCTTCCGATACCGAAACCTACACTCGTCCAGCAGATAAGCTGCAACGTACCAACTCCTCCAACGCAAATCCTGTGTCGAGACCTAGTATCAGATCCGAGAGAGATATCAGTAGACCTCGTGCAGTAGATACCTCGATGTCGCGGATGAAATTAGATTCTGACAAACGAACCCCCGTTTCTTCAATCTCTAGCCCAATCGCATCCTCAGCACCAAGAAATGGCCAACCTTCAACTCCTTCGGCGCCTGATCCGCGAAGACCGCCGCCGAAGAAGGGTTCATACGCAGAGATTATGGCACGAGGGAAGATGGCACAGCAAACGATGGGACAGGTCGGCGCAATCAAGCATAAACGTATCGAAAAGCAGCCCTCTAGGCGCGAACGAGAAGACATGAAGACCCAAAAGTCCGCAAATCTATCAAAAAACATCGGTCCGAATGGTAAGTTTCGTAATACACCAGGTGCAGCTGCTACCAATGGCAAAAGCCAGGTTTCAGAAGGACGTGGGTCGAAGACGGCGGCAAATGTAGGAAAAGGCAAAGCAGCTCCTCCAGTACCAGAGAAGAAGATTAAGAAGGCTGCTTTGGCAACAACAGGTTATGCAGGAACGGCCCGTCCCAAGCCAGGTGCGAAGCCAGGTTCAAAACCTACATATGGATCTTCGGCTCGTGAGCGTGAACGTGATCGTTATGGTCGCAGACCGCCTGCTTTGGGCTCCCGAGAAGACCGATACGAAAGTTATGATGAGGATGACGATATGGAGGAAGATGATCAACCTGATTATGAGTCGGACGTATCCTCGGATATGGAAGCCGCGGCCTTTGAAGTCGATGAAGAAGAGGAGATGGCGGCGAAGATTGCGAGAAAGGAAGATCAGCTTGCCCTGGAAGAAGAGAATCGACTGAAGCGTGAGAAGCTTGAGAAGAAGAAAAAGTTGATGGCCATGGCGAAGAAGGCGGAAGGGAAGAAACGGTATTGATTCATGATGGTTGGTCGACCTTCCTTCGTAACAATCTACGTTATGTTTCCGAGAGTACCTAGGCATTTAAGGTGATCACGGGTGGACGGACAATAAGTGGATCAAGTGCATTTAGTTACTTGATGGTCGTGGGGATACAGTAAAGCAGGGGTTGGGAACTGGAGGCATTATTACCTTGACAATTTGTGATTTTAGCGATACGGAGTTCAGGGATTGACGTGTGTTGTGTCTTTTTTTCTTTGAACCACTCACCGGAGGAGCGAAGCATTTTGATTGGCGTCGGCCTGGGATAGTTTAGTAGACTTGGAGGGGAGGTGGAGGCGGTTGGGCGGACGGGAGCAAGAGAACTAAATACCACACCCTACCCTACCCTTCCTTTTTTTGAGGGAGGGGTGCAGGGGGGAGGGGGTTAATTGTAACTCGATTGGAGATAATACATTAAATCAAGTCTATAATCAGGAATTCTCTTTTTCTTTCTTTCTTGGCTCTTGGTCCTTGCTTTCTCTTGGTTTTTATTATGGCCTGTTTAGTCAGGCAATGTAGTAGTATGGCTTTCTATATATACCTAAGTGGGTGCCTAGAAAGGAGAGTAGAGGAGAGCGAAGCGAAGTTGAAAAACAAAGGAAAGAAAAGTCAAAATAATCCACTCGAGTAGTTAACAGATTGGACGGAGGAAATAGTATATCTATGCCGCTAAAGTTAAAGTACTATCCTTCCTCGCAAAAGTACCATATGCATCCTTCCCAATCTCAAAAAACACAACACCAAGTCCCACCCATCCTCCCAATTCATGTAGGGTGAAGTAATCTACTGTACGGGTCATTTCCCACCTTCCTCCCAAAAGAAACACCGCGACCAAAAAACCTCAAAACCAAAAGCAACACCAAAACTGCAGTAACACCAAACCCCTCCATCATCCCAAATCAATAAATCCACGGGTATCGTATCCCCTAAAAAAAAGCACCAACACCAACCCCCCAGCTACCCTCCCCCCCCCGCGC
>CAJVRM010000451.1:0-75470 GCA_911693285.1 Hymenoscyphus albidus | reverse complement strand
CCCTCCCCCTCCATCTCCCCCAAAACACCTCCCGCTTACCCGGCCACCCCCCACTCCTCCTCGCATCCCCCTCCCCTCCCCTCTCCCTCCTCAAAAAATTCTCCATCGCAGCCTCATGCCGTCCCAACGCCTCGGGCCACTTGGTCACGGGGTTCACAAGCGGGTACGTAGACTCATTATACGAGACTCTGACGTTGGGATTCAGAAAAACGCCGTGGGAGAGGGAGAGTGGGTTATCGGTGTGGATGAGACAGCATTCGCTGGCTTCGAGGTGGGTTTGTGCTAGGCTGTCGGGAATGGCGCGGAAGGTGAGGGGCTTCTCTGGTTTTTTTTGTTGGTGAGAAGAGGAGAGGGAGAGGGAGGAGATAGGGGGGTAGAAGGGGGTTGCGTCGAAGGCAACGATGCCGTTCCAGCAGGATTGCACGGGGATGGGGAGTAGTGCGTAGAGAGCTTTTAGAGAGGCTTTGGAGGCGAAGAAGGGGTAGTGGGTTGAGATTGTGGGGTTGCCGGAGGAGTCGCGGAGGGCGAAGGTGTCGTAGCTGGTTGTGTCTTAGCGAGGGGTGCGTAAAGGGGGGATGGAAGGGGTGGTACTATGTTTGGGCGTTGTTTTGGAAGTCTAGGGAGCAGGCTGCTGCGTACTTTCCGTCGCGGGTGGAGAGGAGGGTTGCGATGTCTTCGTTCTTGAGAGGGGAGTTAGTTTTTAATATCATGGAAATGTGATGTATGTATAGATGAGGAATTGGATGTGATGGAAAGGGGAAGTGCCACGTGATGACCCCTCCTTTCACTACCTATCCGTGGTACGAAAGATCGTCGCACAAGACTCACAGTAAAAGTAACATCATTAATCCACAAAACCCTATCCCACTGCCTACTCTCATCATTAACAAGAGGCTCCATGGCTTTATTCCTCGTCTCCGCTAAAGCACTAAATCAGAGTCTCACCATTAGCCTACATTCCAACATTTGAAATAATTTGAGGTCCAAGAGAAAACCTCAGGATTAAACCCACCTAATCCTCCTCTTCTCCCAACCAGTCTCTCCCCTCCCAGTCTCCACCCACCCCTTCTTCTCTCCTGCAGGCGGATGTTCGATCCCCCAAATCTGCTCTTTGACAGTCTCTCCGAGCTGAATTCTATTCTGTACCCCAATAGCATCAAGCATTTCCTTCAAATCAGATAATGCATCCTTGGTATTCTCCTAGATCCCATTTCTTCGTCAGCACTCGCACTCTCACCCATCAAACATCCAGACTTCCAGTCCCTCCTCGTCTCACCCAACTTCCATCCCCCCTCCTCCCCCCCCAAAAAGGAAAGAAAAAACAAGCAAAAAAAAGAAACAAAAACCCACCTGACTCCCACTCTCCACAATCGAAACAAACACATTCTGCGGCCCCAAAAACCGACAAAGATCCACAAGCGCCTCATTCCAATACCATCTCAAAATATATTCCGAATTACGATGTATGGACGCAATATAGATCTTCTCTCCAACCAGGCCGGGACTTAACTTATCTGTCCTTTGCGGTGGGACATGAGAGGTAAAGAGAAGCGTCGTATCGAGGAGGAAGAGAACGAAGCTTATTAGAAGAAGGGTGAAGAGAGAGCGGCGACGACGACGGAAGGAGCGGCTGGGTAGGAAGACCATTTTTACTCCTTTCCCGAGACACCGGAAGAGGCTCAGCTACGAGTACTGGAGGTGGAATTTCCGCTGGAAGATGGTAGATTGGTGAGAGTGGAAGTCGTGGGATGTTGGAGACATCGAGGTTCGCAATTGCCGTACTTGCTTCCTTGCTTGCTTTCTTTGATGATGATGTTGTGTGTAGCTAAATCGTGCGAAACGTACTGTACTCTCTGTCCTATCCGTCTCAATAATATAATACCCCTCTCAAATAATTTAACCCGACAGAACAACGTGATTCACCTCTTCCCTCCTGCAGAACCCTCTATCGCGTCTGCGTTTCCAGCCTCGAGGAAGTCAATTGGAAGAGAGCAAAGTAAAGTTCAAGTTGTAACACCACAGCCTAAGGGAACTTTAGACGAAACAGAAACACCATTCCTTTCCGGCTACTTCAACATTACAGTACAAGCCACAAGCAAGCAAACAAATGTACGCAGTACACAGCAACAGCAACAGAGAATGGCAATAGCAAATGGGGACTGAAGGAAGACGAAAAGTAAAGACAGAAAAAGACCCAGGCACCAGTTGGGTGTTATAACGTATGGAAGGCTGGTCCGATCAACGCATTGTCAACGGGTGTATTAGCATTAGCGTTGGCGCAAGGGAGGCTCAAGTACGGGATGCTATTCGTACAGTTAGACCCGTTAGACCAATATCCGTACCACGAAACTCTCTTCTTACCGTCAAACCAACACGCAATATATAGCGAAGTGCAAATCGCAAGTCTCCGTAGCAGTGATAGCTTTCAGGCTTTGCGATGTGTGAATGAATGGTTATTGGTCCAACTGTCCGAATGGGATGCCGTATGAAAAAGAAGGAAACTACGAATGGAAGGGTGTAGGTGATTGGTTGGATCCGGCCAAGAGGCGGGTTGCCACCATTTCCCAGCCAACCTCGCATCGCTCGGATTCTCACATGAGACAAAGTATAATTAGTGCGCCAAATCTCTTGGTGGGAAATCTTTTTCGTGATTGTTGAGTAAACCGGTGGGCTAGAAAATTGACAGAGTCCTTTTCTGTTATAGTTCGAAGCATTAAAATCATTTTAGTCATTGGACTCACTAAAACGATTAACCACGAAACTTTGTAGAAAATAATCTCTGTTACTTTTCTTGCCCACCGGAAACGAGCATACCCACAAAGTGGTGTTCTAGATTAGCTCGAGATCAGTCAAAACGATAACTACACAACCTGGCGTTCAGCAGATATCTTCTAAAACCACCGACATTTGCTTGAAGAACTTCCAAATCATCCCCCGGAATACTTTGGCGTAAAATATGCATTGTCCGTACTACCATGCAATGCACGATTCCGATACTGTCCAGCAGGTTCTGCGCGCGCAAAATGAGAAACGCTTCCGTACGTCTTAGTAATCCTCTCTTTGCCTAGCCATTTCTCTCTCTAAAGTATCTTTGACGAACTTTTCTCGAGCCGCCAGCATTTCTTCTCGCGCCCCGTCTGGATTCTCAACGCCATCCACATAACATGCCGAATTCCGTTTATGCTAGAAACAATTATCAGAGGGATTGAACAGGGTAATATCTCTCTCAGGAAAGAGAAATGCACTTACATATGATAAGCCCCCTGCATAATCATAAGTTGTAGAACAAACAGGACATTGGTACTTGTGCGTTTTCGCAGTCTGGCCATTAGGGACGAGAGCTGGAGAAAATGTCCTACTTTCTGGGACATTCTCTCTCAACTCCATTGAGGGCAACTTTGCATTCGCAGGCATTGAGGTTCGTCTTTGTTTCATGCTTATATCACCTTGAAGTTGAGAAGATCCGTCACCATCTGAGATAACCTTGTACCGAAGGGAGCGGCCATCGATTTTTCCACTACTAGTAAGGAGAAGCCCATTTGCAGCTCTAATCTTACCCAATTCAAGGAATTTAGCCGTGCCTTGGTTTTGTGCCGATCCATCCAAATGGCTTGAGGTACCCGGTCGACGTAATGGCATTCTCCTTGATTGTTTACCATTTCTGATAGTAGTTGTACTTGTGGGAGTATGGTTGTGATTTATTGAAGGGTCCTCTCGTAAGGGAACCTTCTCTGTGGAATTAGTATGATTCGCATTGTTTGCAGTATCGGTCTGACCTTGTTGGAGACCTCCCGAGCTATCAGATGCCGGATTGTGAACGAGATCCCTATCAAGCCCCTGTGCATGTTGAGCGGAAGTCAATAATTGTTCCTGGGCCGGGGCAGCAGGAGGGGATGAGGATATCTCAATGATTTCGGGATCAGGGGTGGGTGACAAAAGCCTGTCTGGGGTTGGAGAAGTGGGTTTTTGGTGACGTTCTTGCCGTGCTGGTGTTGATTTTTCAGTGGTCTCCGGATTACGTCGTGGTCGTCCTCTTTTCCTTGGAAGGACTGGTTGGTCATCGTCGACACTCTGATCTATGCTCGAGTTTGCATCCACATGAGCTTGTTTACGCTTCAGCGAGTTATCGGATTGCTCGGATTGCTTTCCTGCTATGTGATTGTGCTGGGTTGTCGATTCAGACGTTGAATTCCGTGTCTCAACGCGAGATGTCTGCTGTTGTGGGTCTTTGGATTTCATAGGTGGAATTTCCACACGAGGAACACTTCGCTGTACCGGCAATTTTCCAGTTCGAGCTGCAGCTTCCAGAGCTTGGAGAGCTTGGAATACACCTTCCTGATTATGAATTGTCCTTTTCGGAGTTGAGACTGTACTCTCATTGGCTTGAGCTAGTCGTTCCTGCTGAGCTTGGCGTTCCTGCTGGGCTTGCCTTTCATGTTGAGCTCTTTCCTGTTCGGTTGGCCTTTCCTGTTGAAGTGGCACAAGTCTTTCAAAAGTGTGAACTCCGTGCTCTACAATGCTCACTCGATTATGAATTCCCTGTATCTGCCTCTTCAACTCTTCAACAACTTTGTTCCGCTGCAGATGATCCAATGGTTCGTTCTCTCTGTAGGTCTGGGTCGTCGTTTGTTCTGTGGCAGGTTGATCGGTCTTTCGCTCCAAAACCACAATTTGCCTTGCCATCTCGGCTAATGCACGTTTAAGGTCTCCCACTTGCGAGACATCCTCATAAAGCCTTCGCATATCTGACACAATGATCTCAATATCTCGGCTTAGAGATTGACCACTTATTCCACGAGCTTCTTCCTTCTTCCCAAGGGCATCGACTCTATATCCCAGTGTCCTCAGGTCAACACCGACTTTTCCAACGGCTCTTTTATCTTGCTCGTAGTTGGCCTGGAACTTTTGGCTCTCTTTCTGTTCATTACGAACTTCTGCCATGAATGATCTAAACATGGTCATCTCACCTTCGATGTTGTTTACGGCACTTGAGATACGAGCGATATCCTTTCTCTGGGACTCTATTGAGTTTTGAGCCCATCTCATAAACCCGGAGATATCGGGGTCTGGATTTGAGGGGGCAGCAGCAACGATGCTTCGAGCCCGAGATGAATCATCAAGTCGTTCTGAAGGCAAGTGCATTGATCTTCTGCGATCCCTTGGTGTTGCTATGGATCCTCGGGCACCGGAAGATGAGTTCCTCCTCCCTTCTGGATTAAGCATCACGCTTTGTTCAGCGCAGGGCTCGACTGGTAAACCCGTAGATTCGGAAATTAACGCTATGTTTTTCAGACGCAAAAGGAATTGGTCTCTGTATTCGAGATTAATAGATCAACTGATAGGAGCTTTATAACGAACGTACTTTTTGAAAATATGATTTGCTGGGGCGCTGACACATTGCAGGCCTATCGATGCACCTTGACATTTCTTGCAAATCACATCTTGCGTAAAGCTAATTTAATTTGTTAGCAAGTAAAAGAATGAGTTGAAAATGGCTACTTACCAATTGGCAACTGGAGAATTAGCCGCGGCCTGAGTTGGCTCACCATACCTTAAGAAACCATGGGTGTGATCAAGCATTGGATAATTGGGCGTAAAGTACGTCTTTCCAATGGCTTTCCATGAATTTCGGAATCTTGCCAACTCCTGGTGACATCGTGGACAATAGCAAATGACCGTCTCGTGTTGATCCATGACCACCAGGACGCCGCTTCAGCGGAGGTCCTTGACGCGTGTGAGGCTGAGACGAGAAGTCGAGTCGCGATTCAGGAAGGAAGAACTAGGGCTCAGGAAGTTGCAGGTGATCACGTGGGTTAGCGGGCCCACCTCAGAATAGGTATAGGTATGTCGGGTATCGGGCATGGGCAGAACTGAGATAGGGTCGTGTTTGCGATAGCATAAATACCTTAGAAATGGACGAGACCCGATTATTTTGGAGGTTGTGTTGTATTGTGTCGCAAAGCGCGCGATGTTGAAGTTCACCAGTCCACCAAGTCCGCTACTAGCTAGTAGACCGGCTCGAGACCGCTCGAGGCTAGATTGATTATATGCCAAGACTCTGAGACTAATCCGATTGGCTGCCTTAGGGCGAGGCTAGCCTTCAAGAATTTACCTACGAGTACCATTCATTACTACCTACTCTGCCTCCCCAACTTCGTGAGCCTCTCCAAATTCATGAAATCTCAACCACAACCACTCCTCATCCATCTCCCACCACGATTGCGACGATGGATTCTCCACGCGATCAGGTATTTGGAGATGCGCCATCTCAATTGAGCGAAACCGATGCGATTCCTAGAAGCGAACGAAAACGCAGAATATCGGATTCTAGTGATGGTGAGAAGAAGAAGCGGAGGCTTTCAGGCTCGGGGGACGTAGAAACAAGCGCCTTGCCTTTATTTCAGCAGCCAGTATTGCCGACCTTCAACCTTACGACTTCGAGTCGTCCCAAAACGAATTCGACTCCCGGAAAACCCTCACCAGCGAAGGATGACGATGAGAGTACAGGATGGCAGGTGGTAGAAAAGGGGAAAAGGCATCTTAAAAAGATCCCAAAGAAGAACTCGGGCAACTATCCCGAATTCGAATTCTCCAAGAGTTCCCGACTACAATCCCAGATCAAAATCAGCGACTTGCAAAGCTTGGTCTTGTATATATTGGCAGATGGAGGCGCACCGCTATTCGTGGCTGTGCGTCACCGACCACATATTCGGAAGATTGTTGTCTTAATGATTCCCGGGTTGGAGCATTCGATGTTCGAAAAGGAAGACGGAAAGAAGAAGTCCAAAAACCGGGACTTCTCTTCTCCAGACCACTACTACCCAAGCAAGCTCGTTGCAGAGGATCTGCCTCTAGAAGTTAGACCATTGGCAGATATTTTCAATCTTCTTTGGCCGGTCAAGACTCCAGGGGATGATAGAATGGGCAAAATGCACTCGCCTCTCCACGCGATGCTTACTGCTCCTCTACCAAAGGAAAAGGACGATAAAAGCAAGATTGTAAATAACAATAAGCAAAATAAAAAAGGAGCGCGACCGGCAAGGGTACCACCAGGATGGAAGAATGTCCGAACTCCCATCACAGCATATATTCATACTCGCGATGAGCTTCTTGAGAACGAGTATGTCGTTCATTCTGCAATGTATACTGTTGATGCCGAAAAGCAAGCATGGGCGCAAGTTCGTGCAGAAAAGGGAACTTCCCAAGCTCACGGCTGGGTCGATTCGTTAGTTTTGAATATGGATGAAGGAGATGTTCCGGAAAACGAAATCGAAGCAGGTAGTTTAACGGCCGGTCGAGAAATTCTTGCCATGGACTGTGAAATGTGTATGACTGGCGAGGGAGAGTTTGCTCTTACTCGTATAAGCATTGTTGGATGGGATGGATCTGTTATTATGGATGAACTTGTAAAGCCAGACAAGCCCATCATTAATTACTTGACTCAGTGGGTTCCCTCGATACTTTGAAGGAAACTTTGCTAATTGGAATCTAGGTACTCAGGCATGACAGCAGAACTGCTTGCCCCGGTAACTACAACTCTACAAGATATCCAGACGAGACTTTCCCGCATTTTGAACCCTGGCACTATCCTCCTTGGCCATTCTCTAAATTCGGACTTGAACGCTCTTAAGATGACCCATCCATTCATCATCGATACCGCACTTCTATATCCACATCCCCGCGGTCCACCGCTAAAATCCTCTTTGAAATGGCTAGCTCAACGCTTCCTCAATCGGGAGGTCCAAAAAGGTCATGGAGGAACAGGTCATGACTCCATCGAAGACGCAAAAACCTGTCTGGATCTCGTAAAGCAAAAATGCGAAAAGGGTCCAGAATGGGGAACCAGCGATGCAGCGGGAGAAAACATATTCAAGCGTGTTGCTCGAGCTGGCGTGCGATATAAGAATCAAGGAGGGGCTGCCGTTCCAAGTGCATTAAGCGGGAAGTCAAGCGCAGCAATCGACTGGGGCGATCCAAAAAAGGGGCCTGGCGCCACCGCCAACTTCCAAATCGGATGTCAGGACGACGAAGAAGTAACTCAGGGAGTCATCCGCGCCGTCAAGGGCGACGCAGATGGCAAAGAAATTCCCGGCGGCGGCGTAGATTTCATCTGGGCGCGCTTGCGCGAAATCGAGTCCTTGAAAGGATGGTGGAACGACAATCGCAACAACAAAAATGGGCAATCTACTATCCACACCAACGACGATGACCAAACTCCCCCTTCCTCTCCCATCCCTCCCTCAGACCCTCATACCACCTCCAACAAAGAAGCCACCGCCCGTCTCATGACCCGACTCACGCAGATCTACGAGGCTCTCCCCCCCTGCACGGCATTCGTCGTCTACAGCGGATCGGGCGATCCGCGGGAGATGAGTCGTCTCTCGAATATGCATGCTCGCTTTAAGCGGGAGTATAATACTAAGAAGTGGGATGAGTTGAGTGTTAAGTGGACGGATACGGAGGAGCAGGCTTTGAAACGGGAGGCGAAGAGGGCGAGGGAGGGGGGATTGGGGTTCTTGACTGTGAAATGAGAACAGTCTCAGAGAGAGAGGATCTGTGGTTGAGTTGTTACACTGCGTATCTGCGCTGTTTTTTGGGATGGAGTGCTGTGTGGTATGCATGATGGATAGTAGGTAGGCAGGTAGTAAGTGAGTGGGTTGACCCCATGGAGGGAATGAGGTAGGTAGACGGACATCTGTGGATATAGCTGCTTTGATGGTCATATGAAGGATGCTTGCTTGACGGCAGTAGTAAGTTGTCTTACATACATGCAAGATATGTAGTAGGGAAATCAGATACTATACCACCCAAATTCCATCACAAATCCCGCCAATTTTGGACTCTTTATCCTAGAGATTTATAGGAGGCATCTGATGAGTACTGTAAAAGATCGTTACGTATGTGGGTCTAGTGCATGAGATTGATTGCTATTTCGAGGTATGGTATACTAATTAGGTACCGAGGGTGATTGGTAGTATTCTTTCTCCTCTCTCTTTCTCCGATCCTGATCCTGTGATTTCTTTATCTAAGTAAGTAAGTAAGAAAGTAAGTGACAAGTATCACATCACATCACATCACATTCCTGTACTATACCCCCTTCCTCCCTTCTTCCCTTCTTCCCTCCTTCCCTTCTTCCCTCCTTCCCTTCTTCCCTTCTTCCCTTCTTCCCCTCTTCCCTTCTTCCCTTCTTCCCAGACGACCCCGTTATAATATCGTCAATGTCACTAAATTACTCAATCACTCAACTTAATTGCTCTTGTGATATTATAAAACGAAAATGAAGGTCTAGGAGAGGGAGGAAGGGAGGAAGGGAGGGAAGGGAAGGATTGAGTAGGTGAGAGGTATGAGTTGATTGATAAAAATGGTAGGTTAGAGGGATGCGTGGGATATGTGGGATATGTGTGGTAAGTGGAAGTTCAGAAATAAGGTAAGGTAGAGTACGCGCTACGAAGTATGTGTATGTACATGTGTATATGTATATGTATAGTAACTTATCGCGATTTTGGGAGTCTTAGAGGAATGTGAGATGATAAGAAGGTAAGAAGGCGAGGTATAAGGTAAGGATAGAAGGGTTAATGTATTAAAACTTAAAGAGCTAGAGAATGAGGTTAAGAATAACCGTAACGAGCGAAAGAGATCTAAAGGCTAGCTACGAAGTATTATTTATACTTAATAAAAGTCTACCTTATTCCCGATTAAATAACTCCTACCCTATATAATATAATATGTTATTAAGCGAAGTATCTCTACTACTAACCCCTCTTTACTAATCGACGTAAACCTTTATATAAGAACTTACTAAAAAAGAATTTATTAATTAAATGATAGAATAGCGCGAAGTATATTTTACTTATAATAAATACTTCTCCTATATTCTTTCTTATTCCTTATATCTTGAAAGTACGAGTAAACTTAAGGCATGTTTGGCTCGCCCAATTTAGAGATTTGCACCATACGAAAAGATTTGCATGCATATGTTTCTAAATAAGAATTGCATTTAATTTAAGATATGCACGCTTGTTTGGATAGCCGCAAAAGTTTTTACTAAAATAATTATAAATCCGTTACAAATCTATTTGTAAATCTTTTTAGATTTGCACTACTAAAAAGACTTTATAAAAGAACTGAAGCCTTAACCCTTTAGTTCTTTTTGATTTGTACAAATCTCTGTGCAAATCTTTTAATCCTACGTAAATTGACAAACATGTGACGAAACTAAGAAACTTTTGTATTAGCAAAACAGTACAGCTAAAGAGTGGTGCATTTGTTTCTAAAGAATAGTATAAATTGCATGTAAATCAGGAAACTTTTGCATGCGTCCTTGGGTCCTCTAGCCCGTGCAAAAGTCGGAGATTTGTACCCAATTTGCAGGAAGAGATATGCGTAGCCAAACATGCGCTTAAGAAAAGAAAATCTATAGAAAATCTCTCCTTAGCAAAGATTATAACTTCGACATATTCCAAGCTCGTGAGCTACACTTTTCAACCTCGCACAGGCGATATCTAAGGTACGTTAGCTAGATTCACCTCTAAAATAGGCCGAGTATAAACACGTTAACCATTGACGAGCTGAAATAGCGTGCTAAGAACAAGTATACCACTAAATACCACCACAGACCAATTCATAGTCGTTGCGTCAGGATGATTAGTACTAGATTAAAAAGAAAAGAAAATTCCAATGATGCTGTGAATAAGTGATATAATCATCGACGGGTCTCCAGTACGCCTCAAACGGAATAGAGTGTATTTCATAGCGTCCGCAGAAGTGGTGAAGCGCTTGTGAGGCAAAAGTCCTGCTGAAATCGAATATTCGGTGTGAAATCCCGTAAAGCTGAGGGATGTAAGAGCGTGAGATGTAGTAGTAAAGCCTATATTGATGAGCGTAAGCAATAGATTAATTTTTGTAGAGAGTCCAATGCAATAAATTAGTTGAGCAGATTTGTAGTCAACCTAAAAAAGAATTGTCATTATTTTCCATGAGAGTCGGCATTTCAAATTAAAAGATTGTCCTTAACCAAACTATTGTAACCAGGAAGACCTTTCTCTCAGGCGAATGCCCATGCCATGCGGGAGGTGGTTGCAAGAAATCTAATGGGTTGCGAATACCATTACTGCAATGATCAGAGAAGTCTAAAGGAAATCGGTTTGCTTGTAGTTATCTCACATCCTAAGCCTATGTTTACCATCGCCGTGGAACTTACATTTGAATTCGTCACATTTTTAAACACCTGGATGAAAGGGAATCCAGTAGACGTCGCTAAGATATCTTCACCGTCCCCCAGTGTCAGGGTATCACTAGGAGCGTACAAGGACTGTTCCAGAATAAGGTTGAGATTGATCGGGAGTCTTCTAAGAAGTCCTAGAGCTAGCTATTATTTATACACAACAAGAGTCCACGCTATTCCCTATCGGGAAGCTCCACGCTAGCCTCGAACAGGCAACTCAACCCCACTATTGCATTCACTAAGCGAAGCATCAAAACACCATACCGAGTCACATTCACCTACACAAGAACCCTCACACCCAGGCAAAATAAAGTTGCAATTACCTTTTTAAAGCTAAACGAACCGTATATAACCACAGAAACAACCATACTTTTTGGTAGAACGCTATGAGCTCCTTGAATATCCTCTTCTATATAATGTTTTTAGCAAACGAGATTTCTCGGTACTTGGGCATACCTTGCCCATATGTGTCGCAGCGTCAGTACCAAATACAAACATTGGCGCGGAAAGGCTAACTAGTAACTATAAAGGAAAGATTTTTAGCGCCCCATTCTTCACTATCGTTGAAGTTCTCAAACACATCAGCTTGACGACTACGCATGCAACCTTTGAAACTTATATTCTGGATAGTTCAGCACAAGCAGGCCTTGAGTCACGATACCACCCAAGCAGGCTGAGCAGGCGAGAGCTGATTGCCAGGATATAACAGTAATCCAGGCGGTTAAGTATCTGAGAAATTTTGAGCACCAGTATGGCGAAAGAATTGCAACCCTACACGCAGATTAGCCAGGTGTATGGGTGGTGCGATTTAAGAGCTGTACACCAACAGCATCCAACACAGCTCTCAACACAATTTCCAATATACTTTCCAACACACCTTCCATCACAGTACCCAGCACAACATCCAACATAATCTCAATACAACAAAATGACTTTCAAAGTCGAAGAATGCGATGATTCAGACATGCCCCACACATTCGAAATCATCAGCCAAGCATTCGCTCACGAACACCAATATATCGACGCAGCATTCCCAGCGCACAGCGAGCCAGCCAGCCGCGCAAACGGAGCATCACGTATGCTTAGCACGAAACACCAAGATCCATGCGCCAAATTCCTCAAAGTCATCGATCAAGATACCGGCACGATGATAGCACAAGCTAAATGGAATATCTACCAAAACACAATACCGCCTGAATTCGATCTCGATGGCGAATTCTGGGACGACGAGGAAGAGAAGGAGTATGCGCAGTTATTGTGTCGAGAGTATTTACTCCCGAGGCGTGAAGCGATTCGAGATTCTGGTGGAAACTTGATGCGTGAGAATGCCCTTTAGATTGTTTCTAGCGATTGTGAAAAGGTTGTCTAATCATGATATGGACGGGTTCAGCGCTTGAACTTCTAACGGTGGACCCGAAATTTCAACGCCGTGGCGCGGGACGTCTTTTGGTCCAATGGGGAACATCTTTGGCTGATGAACTTGGATTCGCCGCTGTGGTTGAAGCGACGGACTGTGGAGTGGGCTTGTATCAATCCGAGGGGCTTGAAGATCGCGGTCGGTGGCAGACGAGACTTCCGAAGAAATGGGAGAATTCTAGGGGAAAGCAGAGGTTCACCTGGATGGTTAGACCTGCTGGAAATAACTTTGGAAATTAGTATGGTTAGGATGGGGTTGGAATTCTAGCTATTGCGTAATATTTAGTTGACCATCAGCTCATTAGGGCTAGGAAATCTTGCTGGGTGGGCGATGGAAATAGAGTATAGAAATGATACTGTTAGGATATATTCGATCCCATTTTATTTACGTGACCTGATAAGACCCACCTGTTCAAGTACCATAAGTACTCGAACAACACCACTTCTTAGCACTTAGACAACAATTGACTGGATATTCCGTACCCTATTTCTTTACCTTGATATCCTAGATATACCTATACCAACAGATACTGTTGGACTAAGCCAAGTCACCTTTTACATGATATTAGCTTTACATTGACCATGTAAGGAGAACTGTGAACTTCTTCCACAAGTGATTTATAACTTCTTCTCCTTCCTGTCTTAGCCTATAACTTTAGAGATCCAAAACGAGACGAAGGAATGAAAACTCACATAGGCATCCCTGGGCAGTGTTTATTCACGTGGTGGTTCTCAAGTCTGGTCTTATACGGCGGGAAGAATTACTTAATTAACAATATCAATAAGTTATATAGTTCAGGATATCGGATTCTGTGCGCGAGAGATGTGGCGAGGTTAATACTTCACAATATAGTAAAGAACTAGAAGAAGAAGAAGAAGAAGAAGAAGTCATACGATGACGGAGGTGTAAAATGCTAGGCTAGGTAGAGAGGGGTACTGGCCAGGCTACAGTAGGAGTAAACTATATGTGATAAAATACTGTGGAGAGAGATATATTAGATTACCGGTCCGGTGGAAGATTCGATGTTCTGAAGCTTTGTTTCTTATTAATGTCTAGGAGGTGAGGGTTTATGAATTGAAGTCTAAAATTCCTTCGTTTTCCACTGTACCTTCCTCCCGATTGTAAAGAACTTCTACGAGTAGCTAATGGATATTATAAACATAACAAAAACGAACCCCTCATCCAATATCAAATTGCAAATCCAAAGTATGAGATATTCAATACAAGTAAGAATGTATAACTCTCCTCACACAAATAAATTCGAACCATGATCCTCTTCAAAGTCTCACATGCGTAGAGGTTCTCCCTTCTAGTATATCTCCTGCACCGCCCGGCTTATTTTTGACCAGGATTAAGCACCCTCGCGTAGAATTGTTTTAACGCATAATTCCAGGTCAATTCTGACACCTTGGCAATGCCAAGCTATCAATTGTAGTGATTTCAGGGAAGGAGATATATGGTCACAGGACTAGAATGTGACTATATAGTATTATTCTAATAAGATTTCTATTTAATTAGTGAAATATAAGTTCTTCTTCTTATATTATAAACAATCATATATATTGGGTTGAAAGGGTATTGGGTACTGGAGGTCATGGAGAATTGATTGCACTGTAAAAGGTAGCTATCTAAGGTGTTTATATAAAGAGTGTAAGGTTTAGGCAGACATGAAGCATTTAGGCAGCAGAACTATAAGTGGATCAAATAAGGAAGTGGAGCAAAATAGAAAGTAGACCCAGCACAACAATATACTATAGCTCAATTAGGATTAGGTAAAGAACTTAGCTTAAGCTGTTTGTATTAGAGGACGTCGTAACTCTTGGTACAAATCTATATGTTGTTTTTCTACCTAGGTTAGCACGTCCTTGACCCACTTTCCATTTACGCCGGGCGGTGCAGGAGATACAGTACAGGTATAAGCGCAAGTAGGATTACAAGGAAGTGTACATGTACTCTTCAGTTTCCTTCAGGTATATATGTAATGCATGATATATCGATAAGAAAAACTGCTTACGTACTCCGTGATACCGAAAAGGGGTCGGGTCTTGTGTCTAGGACAGAGAACTTCCCTTTTTCCTTCTCCTTTTCCATGCACCCTCCCCTTCCTCGCTTAGGTATCTCGGTTATAGAGAACGACCCATCTCGCTCCCGCTTACGTGTGAAACAGATAGGCTCAACATCTTCCATCTATTAAAACAGATCTCGGCTCCGGATCATCTAGTCTATCGCACTCCTTGCAAAGTTCTCATCTCTCCTTCTGGGGCTTCTTCGAATCTGGTGACCTCGAGTCATCGTATGGGTTTTGGACTCGTACAGTACCTCGTAAAATTTGCGGGGAGAAAGGGAGGTCGAATTGTATACTTGGATGGGCAATTGGCTCTTCTCGTTTTCCTGTAACGGAGTTTGGATATTGGAATGGCTGAGGTAGCGATGACTTTGCTGGAGGTAAGGTATGCTTCGGCGCAAGGACCTGCGGTGTACTGATACTTGTTGCGAGTTACCATGTTTAGATTTCGGTTCTCCCGGTACAAATTATCGCCATGATCTTGGATATCAAAATGCAAAGAAAGTGACTGAGACCCGTAATCACCGAATCCAAAGGCGGCACGAATTCCAATGGGCCAACTCATCCCAAAAAGCCCTATCACCTCAACAAAATCCTCACAATCTCCTCCCGATCCCCCGTCTTCGTCGCCTCCATCGGGACCGTCATAAACCCCGCATACCCCTCCCCCACAAGACTTTCAATAATCCCAATCTCCACATCCGCAACATTATCCACCCACCAAATCCCCCTGATCAACTTGATGAAAATCAGGTAATAGGCTAGTATCACAAGCGCTATGGGTCTTTTTTGGATCGCGCAGTCCACGAGTTCCTGTGGGAGATAGGATGGCCAGGTGAGGGTGCGGATGAAGAGATCGTCTGTCAGACCACTTTGTTGGAGGGAGGCGTAGAGGGCGCCGAGACATTCGACGGCGAAACAATAGGGTCGTAGGAGGGGGTAGTCTGGGGAGGTGGGTGGGATAGTGGAGAGGAGGTGCATGAGGGTTTTTGGGATTGAGGGGGGAATGTGGAGGGTTGTTAATGAACGTTTGAAAATTGGTGAGATGGCTGTGGTAAGGGCTTAGTATATTCTCGTCCTGAAGAAAGTAGAGAAAAGAAAAACAATCTGGAATTATATGGGGAGCTATAGGAGAAACTGTGGACATGAAATTGCTTACCAGTATTCACCAACTCATCCCAAGTTCTGAGTGTTATAACCGCCCCAATCCCCCGATACAAAACCAACCAATCAATACAAGTCAACTGCTCCCCGCATTTACTCCTATCCTTCGAACACAAAATCAACAATAGAAGCGCCGTCATACATGCAGCCTCCCAATCCAAACTCTGTCCATCGCTTCCCGATAATGCCTCTCGAAATCCATTCAAAGCCCGTACTCGATACCCAACTGTAGTCTTTGGATATTCTTCAGAAGCAGGATTCAGAACTTCTTGGTGGAGAGATGCGATTCCGAGGATGCAGTTTAGCAGATACTCGTTTTGGAAAGCGAGTTGTGGGACTGATAAGAGGAGGATACAGTTTTGGTCGTCGCCCACAGCGACTGTGTTCCAGGTTGATGTTAACCAGTGGTGCATGAGACGTAAATCTGTGCGTGAAAGTGATCCTACCGAAGTAGATATCGCTGGTTCGGGAGCCAGAATCATAGTCCCAGGTGCCATTAGTTCATCGAAAGTCTCTGTGTCCTGGGATTCTGGTGGTGTTGAGAAATCTATTATACTTGAGGAGCGTGAAGAGGAAGCGGGAGTAGGCGGGTTTGAGGGTTTGTTTATGTATACACATTTAAAATCTCTCTTCTCACAGAATCCACATTTTGGTTGGGTTTCATCGCACTTTATGAGTCAGTATGATATTAAAGCTGTAGACAAGGAAGACTTACCTTGACTTTCTTCGTTTTACATGTTTGGCAACCTCCTCTTGACTTCTTGTGGGGTCTTTTTGTCACAAACTCCCCTCCCATAGTGACAATGAAAACGATAATGATGATAAATGAAACTGGAAGTGAAAATGAAAATGAAAGAGAGAGAAATGTAATCTCAACAAGTCCCACAATATCTCCCAGGTTGTTATCCCACCCACAATAATGCCGTATCCGACCTTATCCTGAGTAGAACAAAGGGAAAATATGACTTGGTGATAGCATCATAGACGCAATAAATATATATCCAACTTTGACAGAAAGAAATGAAAATTAAGAAGGGTAAAGTTCTTACCTACGCAATGCTGACCCTAGGAGACTAGTGCATTATGCACGTCAGCGGCACATTTACGACTCCTGTACGCTTAACGTGACAGCTGAGCTCTCGGCCGGAAAAACCTTCGGACATCGCGTCTCCCAGGTTTAAGGGTTTAAGCACGCGCAGTACTCGGTAGATCTACAAACTGTAATCCAACTACAAACACAAATCGACTGAACACGCAATGGCTTCACTATTTTCCCTCCCGAACGAAGTCATACTCTCCACACTGAATACACAGTTCCCATGTCGAAACCATCAAATTCGGGCCTTAGCTACCCTTCTTGCAGTAAGACTTTTGCACTATTGTGAATGGACCACTAGCTAAATATTTACTTGTAGATTCGAGGGGCACCTAGTCGAAATATCGTCCTCCATGGCCTATACTCCACCGGAAAAACTGCAATTACAAAAGCGCTACTAGAGAAACTGTCTAACACTCACGCGCAAAATGGGGTTACCAACGGTGAATCTCATGATGAAGAAGATCAATTGCGATATGCGATAGTCAAGAGCGCAGAATGTATATCTGGAAGACATCTACTAGAACAAACCATCGGAGCTGTAGCTCAAGCAATAAGCTGGGACGGGGATATAGGACGATGCGAGAACCTGGCACAATTGCCTGTATCCATCGGAAGGATGATGGAGAAGTGGATAAAAGGAGAGGAACAACCTTCGAAAAGAAGATTGGTCCTGGTATTCGATGGCATTGATCAACAGAGAGAAACACCCGGGACACTCTTCCCCGCCCTTGGACGATTGGGAGAAATTGTAGGCTTATCCAAAACTACATTCAAATTATACGACTAACATCCTCAGATCCCCAACCTCACAATCCTCTACATAATAACCTCCCCACGCCCAAACTTCCTACACCTCCCCGGAGTCCCTCACATCCACTTCCCAACCTACACCAAACCCGAAATCCTATCTATCGTCTCCTCCCTGACGCCTACACCCTCCCTGCCCAGTGGAGAACCAGACACCCACGCCGTCTGGCAGAGATTCTGCCCCGCAGTCTATGACTCTCTCTCCAAGCACTCCGGCCGCGACATTCTCTCCTTCCGAACCATGTGTCTCACCCTCTGGCCCCAATTCATCGCGCCCATAATCGCAGGAACATACTACCCCACACCATTCAGCCGACTCCTCGTAGCAAACAAGGCGCTCTTCCAGAATAACTCAGTGTTGGTACCTAGCATCGTAGCTCCAAAGCCTCCATCCACAACCAAAACCTCCACAAATACAAACATCACCAAGGCGATGACAGGACCCAAACTCCCCGCCCTCGCAACCCAACTCCCCTTCCACACCCGCCTCCTCCTCCTCGCCGCCTACCTCGCCTCCTTCAACCCCCCACGCACCGACATCCTATACTTCATGAAATCCGCCACATCACGGCGTCGCAAACGCGGCGGCGGCACAGCCCTAACCAAAACCTCTGCGCCGAAAAACAGGAAGATATCCCGAAAACTGCTCGGTGCACAGGCATTCGTGTTAGAACGGATGTTAGCCATCTTCCGGTGTCTGAACGCCGATGCTGCGAGCCATAAACGGTATGCCCAGGGAAGAGGGGGTGAGAATAGGAGGGTTGGGAAGGATGGCAAATGGGAGAGCGAGGATCCTAGTGGGAGTGCGGATATATATACTGCTATTGCTACGCTGACTAGTCTACGTTTGTTGATTAGGATGGGGAGTGTGAGTACGGGGGATGTGTTGGAGGGAAGTGCTAAGTATAAAGTTGCTGTTGGGTGGGAGGTTGTTAGGGGGATTGGGAGGAGTGTCGGGGTGGAGATGGAGGATTATCTTGCTGAGTAGGTGGGAGTGTAATTCCCGGGTTAAGGGATACGACTTTGAGAGTAGGGGACATAGAGGTTGGATTTGGGGGAGTGAGGAGGGGAGGGGAGAGGAGTTGATAGGTTTTAGATACTGTATACTAAAGATAATCTCACTTTGAAAGTGTAGTAGGTAGCTAAATTAGGGGCTAGAGTCTAGATAAATTTATGGGAATACCATTTTTAATACAACGTTATTTATATAGGTAGCTACATCTCAAGCAATTACTGTAAAGACTTTCAGATGTAAACACATCCAACCACCTACCTACCTATACAACCTCCCTCCCTTCTCACCCCCCTCAAACCCCCAAACAAACAAAACAAAACCTAGCCAGTTCTCGAATACTATAGAACTCTTTTCCACAACCTACAAGGACTCGCACAATTACTACACGTAGAACTTTTATACACCAGGAAGATGTAATATACATAACATCAACAGAAGAAAAAAGAATAAAACATAAAAGGTAAATCGCTCATTCCATACGGTACATTGACATTAGTATTAGCATTAGAACTAGTATCACAATCCATGGCCCATCAACTAATTTTGTACACAGTAAGATCTTACTGTATACTGTATAGAAAGTTAGCTAGTTAGAAACTACCTGTGGTAATAGTCAAGGTAACGTGTTCTTTTATCTACAGTAATGAAGGAGAGTTTGTGATAGTACGCTGTCGATTATTCTATCTACTTAATCCTACACTGTAGACGCTCTTCCATTCCACCGACCAAGTGCTTAGCATACGTACCGTAAGTACCGGATGCTAAGTCGGCAATAAGGGTGTCAGGGAACGTTCAAGGATGCCTGAAAGGAATCAAGAAGTCGTGGGGTTAAGAACCATCAAGGATACACCATCAACGACCTCAACCCTACCGATGGAAAAGGATGAGGATATACATGCCACCTCTCCATCTCCACTCCCTCATCTTCCTCGCTTAAAAAGCAGCACCGCCCTCACCCTCCCCAGCCAACATCCTAACATGCCTCTCACTCAACTCACTCTTCAACCCCATCGCCGCACTCTCCCTACTCAACCTATCCCACCCCTGCAATCCCTTCCTCAACTTCTCCTGCTTAATCTGCAATTCCTCTCTCAACTGCTCTGCCTCTTCCTCTCTCTTCTTAAGTCGAACCGCAATCTCAGTTGGGATTCCAGACGCCGTAGGATCAATTCTACCGCCCGGGATAATGGGAGGGAGATTCGCCATAGCAGGATGAGGACGTGGTCCAGTTGATATATTTGGCTGTGTGGTACGCAAACCATAGACCGAGGTGCTGTGTTGAAGGGATGGACCGCGGGAAGGTACACCAGCTCGTGGACCCGTGGGAATTCCTGCTGATGGACCTGTAGGGATGGTCGCTGATGAGGGACCAGATGGGATGGAAGGAGATGGCGTTTGAGTAGGTCTGCTTATAGGGGTACTGCCACGGGTAGAGACTTCTGGAAGAGCACGACTTGGAGGTGCGGCGCCCCAAGAACCTGTATCTGTTCGGGCTGGTCTGTCATTGGCGAATGATCCCACTCTACCTCCTCTCATAAATCCACCTCCTCGACCAGATGGAACAAAACCACGAGGTCCGGATGGAGGAATAAGTGGACTAGTGTTTTCTGGTCTATTGTGTGCTGACATTGACATATTTGAGCTTGGCGAATGGATGGGGGCTGTGAAGCTTCGTCCACCACTTGGTCCAGTTGGTGCTCTAAAACCTGCAGGTCCACGTGGAGGCGATCTTGCAACAGCCCGCGGAGGAGAGCGGTCACGGGGAGCTGGCCTAGGAGCTTCTCGATTCCTAAAACTTAATTCAGTTGGTGGTGAACGAGCCCAGGCCGGTGAACGAGGAGCATTCCTATTCTGGTCTGTATACGGGATTGTATTTGGAGGAGAGCGGGCACGTGGAGGCGAACGAGCTCGCTGGATGGGAGGTGATCTAGCACGTTGAGGTAGAGGAGATCGGGCACGTGGAGGGGAGCGAGCTCTTGCATCACGAGCTGCACCCTGCGTTAAAGGAATACGATCGGGACGCATATGAGGCGAGGACCGTCTTGAAGTGCTGGTGGATGTTCTTCCAGATGATCGTTCCGAATCTCTATTCATAGGTGATGGCGAACGACGTCTCCATGTAGAAGCAGCACTTGGGCCGGTAGGAACACGACGGTCATCGCGACGGTCATCACGTCGACCAGGACTCCTGGAGCGAGGTCGATAACCTCCTCGAGGACCAGCCGGTGGTGATCTTCGAGGCAATGGAGATCTGTTGCGAGGTGGTCCTCGGTTTCGGTCATATGGTGATCTTGAACGTCTTCTATGAAGTTTGTCAGTGGTTCAGTATGGAATATTATAATTAAGAGATGTATATATGCCTTTCATCCCTATCATCCCGCCTGGGTGGTGATCTTGCTCGGCGGTCATCATCTCGTCTTGGAGAGAATCTTCTTGGGGGACTTCTTGCACGTGGAGGGGACCTTGCTCTTGCTCGCCAATTGTCTCTGGGTGGTGAACGGTCACGGCGAGGAGGCGTCCTGGATCTTCGTCTTGGAGAACGATCCCGACTTCCGGGATGCCAACTGTCACTTGCTGGAGGTGTTCGTGCTCTATCACGACCTGTCCGGTATGTGTCTGCTCTTGGAGGGGGAGAACGAGCTCTGGGAGGGGAACGTGGTCTGTCTGAGGGTCTTGCTGAAGGTCGATATGACTCTCCGCCACCCATTTTTGTAACTTCTCCATCACCTCTGTTGCAGATGATTAGTATCATTTCAGCGTATTCCAAAATTGGCACACATGAATGTCATTGACCGTTTCAAGGCGCAATTAGACAGACACGTCTTGAACCGGTAGAGGGGGTCCAAAGGCTCTTCTCTATAGGGCTACGAATTGCTTGATATCCACTGAGACATGCTTGAGTCCATAGTGACATTTTCCAGGTCGACTAACCCCCGAGGAACGATCATATAGCGGCCCCACCAATGTAACAGGAAATGCGCAGGAGATGAAAAACTTTAGTCCATGCCTCGCTAGCCTCCGCTCAGTGATTCCACGATGGTTGACGAGGTAGAGCTCAGAACAGGAATGAGGCTCTGAATTGGAAGGTGTAGGTCCCGGACTCTAATGGTGCTATCTTTCAAGAAGAAGAGGCGATGCGGAAGGAGTGAGGATTGTCCAGGTAAGGGGGTTTGATCGTGCTGACTGCAATCAAAGGAGATTCGTCGTTGGAGGCGAGTCAACTAGCATGAGATTGACAGATTTGAATCATGAGAATTGAATGACTTATACTCCCAATTTGCTGACAGCTCGTGTGCGTCCGTTGCCCCATCCAAGAATGCGGCCGCAGAATATCGAGGTCATTCATATTCCTTGATGCAAGTTCATTCAAACCACAACTTGACTTTACGATCTTTCCACTAACACTGTCCACCATGGATGCACAGAAGGGCGCGTAGAGAATATGAATAGCAGCGAGGTGCTTCTTTCGGTTGGTGAACTCCTCTTCTCGTTGCTTCCCTTTTGCGAGACTATGTTCGCTGGCTTGTCTTTCGCGGTAATCGGTTAGGCGCGTTAGTGTATGCGGCTTTCGTCGAGGTTGCGAAATCTGCCGACTGGAGTTCGTATCATCTGAATCATAGATACAGATGCGACTGCTAGATTTCGGTTTGCTGTTCGCCATCCATTTCTTTGGTCCCTTCACTGTCTTCCTCTCCCATAGTAATCCATCCCACTGCACTCCACCCCGCCCCTTCCATACACAATGCCAATGCCAATGCCACTCAATGAGGGCGCAAACAAGCGCAATAGAGAAGATCGATAGGAACTAGACGTAAAGAGATGCGGGGAAAAGGGAACAAACAAGCAACGAAGAAAATGGAGAGCAGACTAACCTTCGGTCAACACCACGGCCTCGATCCATCTTGTACAATGTAACGCAGAACGCAGAACGCAGCCCTTGGCCTCCCTTTCAAATAAAGAGGGTGGGCGATGTGATGGTGTAGCTTGTTGCAGTAGCGTAGGCAATGCGCTTGTAGTACAGATGGTATTTTCGCACGAAGGGATAAGGACAGCAGAGTTGAGGGGTTGTGATTTGGTGCCGTATGTGTCTCTCACGTACTCGTAGCCTCGCCCGATATATGTTTGCTACCCCTGTACCTACGAGTAAGGGTCCACGCGTAGCTTCAGGTGAGCAGGTGAGCCCCCCTGGCTCCCGAGCCGGAACAGACTAGGAGCAAGCTCCGGGTCGGTCGGGGTGAGATCGGACTCGGATCAAACGATTCCGACCCCGATAGGAGTCCCTCCAAAGTCTTCCTCTTCAACAGCTGAGTACAGAACAACACCTTCAACACATTCCAACATCTCGATCTCCAACTCACTTCGCGCTTGAACTTGCTTCGGGCTTTCGCTGGTCATTATTCTAAACATCAATCATAATTCTTGTTTCTCAGCTGACTCTGAACATCGCAATCACCACATCTTTCCTCGTCTGGTGCTTAGATTTGTCCATCTCAGCAGTCCTCGCGTTGTGCGTGGCTGTCTTGTGTAGCAAAGTATTGCCTCGAGATTTCACGATCAGCAACACCGGAACTCCTCCAACAGGAAAAGCAAAACACTAGTATCCCGAGTGGCCAAGTTTATCATCTATGAACCTCGGTTTCCTTTCTTGTGATGCACAAAAAGGTGTATCATTACCCCATCTCAATTTCCTCGTCCAAGCTCATTGCATTACAAGTACGCTTGTAGCCAATATCTTTATGAGGTAGCAGCCAAGAGGTTCACTTTGTCAATGTGGTAATCTTATGAGTGTTTCTTTTGCGATGTACCAAAGTTTGGTATCAATCACTCGAGACTGTAGAGTTGCTCCAATATTTTCTTTCTGCGAGTACAATATTGTGTTTTTAATATCGCTTGGACCTTCTATTTCACAGCATACTTTTCTTACGACTATCTTCTCGAGTTTCATCTGATATTGCAGTCTGATTAGGGTGTGTTGGACTGGTATCATGTGCACCTAATTCAAATACCTACAATTATTGCACCATACTACAGTAGTACCAACTTTCTGTGACGAGTGTCACACGGGTGTTACGGTCCCACCCAACCTGGCGGAAACAATACGAATTATTATTTGAAGATGAATCAAATCTCGGAAAGTACAGAATGTACTATTGGCAGCAGTTGCAATCCTCGGGACGTGTTGTAGAGGCAGTGGCTTCTATACCTCCACAAGAAGATATATAACATAACTCCCTCTCCATAAAATCAAAACAATACATCACATCATCACTTCAAACTCAGTATCTTCCCTAGACTTTACATTGCCAAAATCTCAATATCATGGCTACGAAAATCGTCAATTTGGCTACCACGGGTTCTACTACTTCAAAAAGCTCGGATTGGGCAGCCCACGTCGATGCACATGCTCAAGCCGCCAACCAAACCATCGCCGGACCTCTAGCAACATTCTATACCGATGCAGGCGGTCACTCCCCAGAATCCGAAAAGGCCAATGAACAACTCAAAAACATCAGCCTCTTCGCCGCCTTCTCCGGCTTGCAAAACTACAAACACATCTCCGACTTAATCGAAGGACTTAGATGGCACACCGGCGGCGTAGCTGTGGTCCAAGAAGATTGGACAAAGACCTTCAGCTACAGTGACACCTTCAAAGAAGGACTCCAGAAAATCATTACGGATACTACGCAGAGCGCCATCGCCGTGATTGACAAGCTGCCAGAGAAGTGGAAGCATGCTGCTGCTGAGCTTTATAAGGCGTCCTTGGACATCCTTGCCGACTTCCTTCATAAGACTTATGCCCCGCTTAAGAATATCCGACGTGCGCAGGCGGATATCAAAGCTGGGAAGTGGGGAATTATTGAGAAGGGGAAGGATGCCATAGATGTTTTGTACAAGGAGGCTGTGGAGAAGCTTGAGGATTTGCATTCTCATGAATAGATCCTATCCTACTGGATCGGAATATGTGAGAGACAGAGTCTAGCTGCGCGGGAGGATTAATTGGTTGCGTGGGGATGTACCGCAAGGACGGGAATTTTTCAACTGGAAGGGTTTCTTTGGGTTGCATTCTCTGATTAATTCTACTTCAATAAAATGGTAATTCTTCCAATCGCCTGTCGTTTCCATTGATCCTTGCCGATTCGCCGCTTCGCATTGTACATTTTCGTTTCATCGATCAAGCTTTCGATATTTTGTGATGGATTACAGTAGACCGTTAACTACTCAAAATATACTAAGCACGTTCACTCTGCCGAACCCTATTTTGCTGGCATCTTGCAGTACACGGTTTACAGTACCAATCTTACTGTACATAAATTCAATCTCACCCTTCTCCTTGGTCCGCTCGTCTCAATCCATTCTCTCCCACATCTATTCTACTTAAAACACCCTCCATAGCTTACGTCCGTCGTCGTCTCGTCGGACTTGCAACGGATATAACACGGCCGGTCACCTGCGCTTGAAAGCATACGGAAACGGAAACCGGATCTTGGCATATATTTGAATATTTTTCTTTTTTCTTTTGGGAGTCAAGGTAAGGTAGAGAGGGATGATATCTTGGATTTAGGTTTGCGATATAGGGGTTTTGATTGGGATATATACGCGTCTTGATAAGACGGTTGTGCTAAACTCATTCAAGGCGAGGGAGACCATAGTAATAACCATCATCTCACCCTCCCCTCCCCTCCACATTTCAGTCTAAACCACCCCCAACATCCAAAACCAAAACCAAGTCCAACAAAAAGAAAACCACAAGACCTCAAATAAATAAATAAAAAATGAACCTCCTCCTCACCGGCGCCTCAGGAACAATCGGCTCCACAATCCTCACCCAAACCCTCTCCAACCCCCACATCACATCCCTAATCCTCCTCGTGCGTCGTCCCCTCACCAACCTCGCTCTCTCCACACATCAAGAATCCGGTCGGAAGCCAGAAGTAAAGATTATCATCATGGAGGGCTTTAATATTTACCCTGATGAGGTGGTAGATGAGATTGCGGGGTGTGAGGCGTGTATTTGGTGAGTAGCAGTGAGAGAGAGAGAGAGAGAGAGGGAAAGCGGGAAAGTGGTGGGAGAGGCTGATGAGATGTAGGGCTATGGGAACGTATACTGGGGATTCCGTGGTGGAAGTGGAGTACCCTACTGCGTTTGCGGATGCTTTTCTTCGGCGCCAGAGAGAGGGGAGAAAGGGAAAGGGAAACGGGGGTTTAGAGAGGAAAGAAAAGTTTCGGTTTGTGTTTTTGAGGGGTGCGTATACAGTTGAAGATCAAGATAGGAGTTTGTGGTTCATGCCATCGGCTAGGAGGGGGAATGTAAGTCTTAGACTCTCGTGCTTTTTTTCCCTATCCCTGCCTACTCGTTTTTTCCTCTTTCATCCACTTTTTCTCCATACTACAAAGAAAAAACAGACTCCTAAATTTAACTCTCACGAGACCTTCTTAATACATCGCTAACAACTCACCCCGCACCCAGGGCCTAGGCGAAAAAACCCTCCGTCTCTACGCCCAAGAAAACGCCTGTGAAGACATCTGGCAAACCTACATCATGAAACCGGGGGGGATACTACCGTCTTCCATCCTGCCCTCCATGGGGTTTATCTTGAGACCGGTTATGGATGTTGTGGGGGCTATTAGTAAGTCTTGCGTTATCTTTTTCTTTAGGATATCCTTCCTCTTTGTTGTTTTTTTTGAGGGGGGGGGGTTGATGGGATGGGGAGTATTTGGTCTGGGTTATGAGATAGGTATAGGGCTAATAAGCATAGGAAGTAACGAAGTCGCAGCATGTATCGTGGATATCGCTGTCCATGGATCAGAAGATGGGAAGTTCGTTTGGCAGAATGGGGATATGGTTTTGAGGGGGAGGGCTGTTTTAGGAGAGTGATATGTCGGGTAAATGTAGCTATCCTTTTTTTTTTTGGTATCTTTAGGAAGGGTTGTAGGGTAGGTAAACTTAGTAGACATCAAAACGGCAAGCATTCTTCACCTATAGTACAGTACAGTATATTAGACTCCCTCTCGCAAGGAGATTCAACTTTCCTGGCGCCTTGGTTCGTGTCGTGTCGTATGATAATTTCGATATTGTATTTTCGAGGTCCGGCGACGAAGTCAAGTCAAGACTAGACGAGACGAGAAAGAAGAGAGACAAGAGAAAAGAGAAAACAAGCGATAGAGTGAAAAATACCAACGCCAGATCCCCACCCAAGAAAAGTCCCTCCTTAACCGAAGACCATAAAACAGATAGATTCCTTGAATCCTCTCTCCTGTCATCTTCCCGAATCCCAAATTAGAGTAGTGGGATATCTCATGGACCACCCACTTTCTCTTTTGATATCATATAAGTTCCCCTCTTAATAGGCGCTAATACTGGTAGAAAATATATAGCCCTTACCTACCTACCTACCCTTTTATCTCCAAGTCCGGTGTCTAACTTCTCTATCTTTGTAGTTTGTTCGTTTATTTTATAGAAGGGCTCAGAAGGAGGTATTTTTGTTTAATAGTTTGGTGTAAACTTTATAGGAATGTTTTATTCATTGATTTCTGCCTATCCCATGGGCGTGTTATGACTAGTTCTAGTTACCTAGCTAGGTAAGGTATTCGATACCGTGTTTCTATTCCACCCTACTTCCTCTAATCTCCCGTCATGATACCCATCCTCCACTAATGAACCCCCCAATTCACTACCCACTAATTCCCGATCAAGAACCTAATCCCATCCCAATCACATCCCCCAACCCTATGCATCCCATCCCATAAAACCCAACCCACCCACCACCTAACCCTTAAGATTAAACCAAACCATCTTACAAACCTCCGCCTTATGTCTCACCACCCGTCTCGGATCATTCAACGCACCATCCACCTCGCCCACAACCCGGAACTTTCTCACCTCAAGCTTCCCCGCATCAACATGGCTAACAAGCAACGTGAGGACTTCCAATGCCATGGCTCTACCCTTGACGCTTGCTCCTACGGTGTTGCCAACCTCGTTAGTGGCGCCTTCAGTCTCAGCAGCACTAGCACTAGCACCAGTTCCAGTTCCACTTGCAGTTCCACCAGAAACCTTCAGTCGATCCGTCATTCTCGAAATGACAGAGTCAAGATACTCCTCAATAACCCCAGTAGCTAGCGGAACAAGCGTAAACACAAGCTGAATAAACGTCTCCTGAGTCCACTCAGCATGTCCACAATTCGTGCCCTCCAGAATAGCTGGGAAAAGCATCTCCACATTATCCACCAACATGGCCGGATCGAGGAAAGCCAGAATTCCGGCCAGAGCAACGAGGTAATTACCCTTGATATCCTGATCTTCAGTTGATCGCCAGAGGTCAATGAGTTCCTTCGCCGCGTGGTTGAATAGGAGACCTTGACGAAGTGGACGGATGGTGCAGAAATTCTTCTTGGTGAGGATGGGTGAGGGGGCGAGGAGGATACGGAAAGATTGGGCGATTTTGAGACTGTGGCCTGGGATGGCGATGCCTTCTATCATTTGGGTGAGGAACTGTTTTGCTTCGCTACCGCTAGATTTATAGGCGGCTAATGACGCAGCTGTGTAATAACTTAGTGTACGGTAGACATTGTCGATCTGTATCGGTGTGCCAGATTGGGCTTTCTGCACGATGGACAACATCCAATCGCCAACTGTAGGATAACCATGATCCAAAGCAGAACGCGAGCCAGCGTGGTACTTGTTTACCAAAAGTTGCATGTTGTAGAGGAATGAGATGCGGGCGAGCTCCGAAGCCTCCACTGTGGTGCTCATGGATGCTTCGATCATTGTGATAGTATTTTTCACCACACCGATGGAATTCCAGATGTGCTAAGCCAGGGTTACTACGAATCGGATCAGGAGTTGGAGATGTACTTACAGGTTCGTCTTTGGGGTTGATCCCGGCTACCAGAGACGCAACCAAGAACATAAGGAGACTTCGATCTTGAGGCCAACCTTCGAAATCCCTGGCATTGTCAGGATTGACCTTACTGTAGTCTTCCTCACTTCGAAACAATGTGACAAGACCATGCGGGACACCTTCAGGTTTATTCTTGTCGTAGGAAACGAGAATATTGTCCAATTTCTTGTCGATCTCTACACCCTCTTCATCAACAACAATTTGATGATATTCGGTAAGCATGGCGATTGTTAACATTTGTCCCAGTAAACTGATAGTAAGGTCGTTCCAGGGTTGTGTAGGATCTACAGAGTTTTGCAATCCAAGATATGCAGAACCGGGTTCTCCTACTACGCCAACCACGCGGTCAAGGAGTGGGACGACGATGCTTGAGTATGGGCCATTGATTCTGTCTTCCAGAGGCAGAATGAATGCATCGCGACGACCTGCGGGTAATACACTTTCATAAAGAGATAAGGCTCTGTGTGATGCTGCAATAATAACATTTAGATACTGCAGTTGTCCCTTGTGTTGACGCACTGCATCAAACTTAGCCAACAGAGATTCGTGAAAGTTGATGTGATTGAGAGAATTGCTGCAAGCAATCTGTACTAGATTCTCCAGGATATCCGTCGCTCTTTCTAGAACATCAGAACCACCTGCGATGTCAATCTCATCAGGTAGTTCGTTCAAAAAGCTTGGTAGGGTGGATTGTAAAAAGCCAGATGTATCGAACGAAACAATTTCTTGGATCGATTTCAGAGCGGCTTGCTGTAAATCTACCGAAGAAGTCTTTGCCAAAGCGACTTCATTCAGAGTTTCCAGAATAATTTCTGCGGAATCTCCCAATAGACCTACTATCTTTCGGAGGTATACGAACCCTTGAGCTACGGAACCAGCCATGGAAGAGTCTTCGCTCAGGCCAGCCTTTAGCTCCGATATAGCGCCAAAGTATAGATCTCTGATTGCTTCGCTAAAAGCTTTCATATCCTTGATCAACACACCTTCTTGGTTGTATCGCTCTTGTGGAGAAATAATGAAAGCTGTAGGATCCATGTGATATCGATCTTCATACGTGTCCGTACCTGCTGCGATATCAACCCGTGCTTTAAGAATAGAATTGAATACTCCAATGATTGACTCCTTTGAAACCTTAGACTGCTCGTCTTGAGCCATGATGCATAATCCCGGAAAGACACCTTTCATCACAAGATGTAGAGATAACGGCGATGAAGAAGCAATGGCATTGAACATACGCTCACTACCAGAAATGTATCTCTTCATATCTGATAATCGCTCAAAGATCTCCGCAACAACCGAATCGATGAAGGAGGAAACCTCGCTTTTCTCATTCCAATTCCAGTCAGCATTTGTTAATTGTGCCGCCAGTGAATGAATGATATCAAGTGAGTCCTCAATAAACTCTTCGTTTTCTCCGTTCCAAATTTCAAACTTAAGGCTATCCCAAATCTTAGATGCCCATTCAGTTAAAGTGTGGATAGGGAATGCCTTGACACAAGATTTAGTGGCGAGCAGGAGTTGCTTCTATCTGGAGGTTAGTCAAAAACAACAAATCATACTTAGAACCTCGTACCTTTGTATTGGCAGATTGATCAATATCGAGCTCTCCCAAGAATTTTTCAAATGCCTCTTTGGCATAGAAATCATTTGCTGTAAAGCATCTAGTCAATAATTCTCTCAGCTCATCCGGTGTAGGTTGGTCGTTTGGAGTTACAGTCAGGGTTATCGGAAAGTATCGCATAAAAGAATTCCAAAGCTGCTTGTAATCCTCTGAGCCCAAAGTCCAACCAGAACCGACAGCAACGTATAATGAGAAAACGTCCTTCAAACAAATAGCTGACTTTTCTCGCGCTCCCAATTCGACCAGACCAGTTACAAATTCCGAAGCTCCCATATCTCGCTCAAGGTGTTGCTGGTATTTTGTGTTTAGGTAATCGATGATTACGTAGTACTTTCGTCGAGTGGAAGGAGTCTGGTTCATAAAGGTATTTGAGTCCCCTTGGCAAAGCTTATAAATGGCTTTGGCCAGGGGTGCAGCTTCACCAGGAACAAATCTCTTCCAGGTTACGACTTGAAGAAGAGAATCGGCGACCTCGTTCAGTCCATATTTGTAATTGAGGACCTCATTATTATTCTCCAGACGAGCCCGAAGGTATTCACAAATCAATTGGGCTGGAGTCGATTAGTCTAGCGCTTGTGGATATAAGTTGGGTGCTTACTGTCTTGACGTGAAACCGAGTTGGAATCCATCGATGCCAGCATCATCGCGAAAAGAGACATCCCTAAGGATATCAGGTATTTGATATTTCAAAATAGGCGAAATAGATTACATACCTCTACTAACCATAAGAAGATCGATTTGTTCTTCCCCGACGTATGGCTCCAAATCCTGTGTAAATTCAAGCAATGTCATGGATCCAAGGTCAAAGGCTGTGGTGTCAATAGGTGCTGTTGGTGACCCTGAATTATTGTTCTTACATCCAGAAATATCGTCCACGGCAGCTCTCTCCTCCAAAGCTTGACCCTCCTTAAGAAAAAGGGCCTCCATCCAGTCTCTAACTCCCATTTCCGCCATTATGAGTCTTTGGTAAAAGAATGTTAGCTAGATTTGTCAAAGACAACATAAGAATCGACGTCAACAGAAGAGCTGAGAAAATAACGGCAATTAAACTCGCGAGTGGAAGAATTGCTTAAGTTTGGTACCCTTTGGCAATATGTGTAACGTCCGGAGATTGTTTCAATTCCAGAGTGTGGAGATGTACGCATTGCATTGCCACATGCCACAGGAAACCCTTGCTGGAAATAGAAGGAGAAAAGAAGCAAATGGAAGGATAAGGTAGTACCAAAGAAAAAGTTGACTTGGGTTTTGGGATAGAGTGAGGAACAAGTAGCCGAACACAAACTCGGTCAAATTAGCCGACCAACTCAGAAGAGTTGGAGTTAACAAAAGAGAGTGAGGAGTAGCTTCTTGCAGACTGAATGCAATAGCAAAGTCAAAATAGAAGTGTGGTAAAAAGAAAGCCCAGGAATTTGGTATCAAGAAAAAAGAGATTCGCTTAACGAAAGAGCTTCATCGTGGAGGAACTTACAACTGCTATGGTGGCGACAGGGAACTAAGACCAGGGCAGATGCTGGCAAATCAACCAGATAATCGTATTAGATGTGCAAATAAAGAATAAATAATAGGCGCGCACAAGAATTCGCTTTTAGATCGTGAAGCTCTGGCGTCTTTACGACAAGAAGGTAGATGGAGGTCGTGAACCGATGGTGAAGCTGAGAAACCGACCCAAGCAGAAACAAGGTAAAGAACTGATGAAAAGTTGGCGCAGTTAGTATATTGCAATGAAAAGAATTGCTAGTGGTTGGAAGACTCACAGATGTCCCACGATGCCAGATTGTGATAATTTTGATGTTGTTGATTGTAGGGGAAGTATATTTCTTGGAGGGGGGGTTTTGAATGAAGATGGTGAAATCTCATGGGAGCTTGACCCAAACAGGCTTAGTGCGGGGCGCCCCTGTTTTTGACAGCGGCTAGGACCCATAATTATCAGAATTAGCGAGGAACATAGCCGATGGGCCTTTGAGTGAGTACCTGTGAATTTAATTTGTTAGCGAGATAAAATCTATGAAAGAATTTATTTTAAAGTATAAAATTAGTTTTTGTGAATAGTGACAGTTTTTTGTATAATAACATCACAGGGGAATATGCACTTACAGAGCATTTTCTGGTTTTCTGTGGAGGGGCAGCACACATGCAGGTGCAAGCATGACCCCTCTCCTTATCGGATCCGATAAGGGGTGGATAAGGAGCAAGGATGCCTGCCAGTGGTGACAGATATAGAATTTTTGCAATCACAACCGGGAAACCTCCAGATACCACCTCCACCTGCACCTGCTTCCACTACATACTCTTTCTTATAAGAGCATCGCCCCTGCCCCCTTTGCTCACGATGGCCTCTCAAGCTCCTGCCACACCTGGCACACCCTCCTTCAGTCATTGCAAAGTCGTCCTCGCTGGATCCATTGCAAAATCCATTCTGGCAGATGTCGGAGAGGGATTGGCCAAGCTACCAATCAAGCCCAAATTGGTCGGATTTCTAGCTAACGAGGATCCGGCGGCGCAAATGTACGCGGACTGGACTGGAAAGACTTGCCGAGAGAAGTAAGTCACTTGATTTCTGTTTCTTCTTCCCGCAATGGAATGGCAGTTGGAGTTGCAATCTGCTATTGCAAACGGTATTTGAGACTGCGGGGAAGCTTTGACCGCGGCGCGTGGGCCATCCACCTCAAAAACACTTCAACGTTACATCAACAGACGCGCGATCGAGGCGGAGAAACCAGAATACCAGAATGGCCATGAGTGGGAGGTTGTTGGGTTTCTTTCTCAAAAGTTACGGAATCTCCTACGAACTGCAAACGCCGTCCCTACGCCCTTAGCCGAAGCTCGAAGACCTTCCACAACGGCGACAGATATGGGATGGATACACAAAACGTTGAGAGATGCAGATATTCTGAGGGTTCCGAAGAGTAGAGTATGTTGGGATGTCTCACGACTGGCTATTTCGGCACTTCGCTGCCTCTTCTGTCAATCAGACTAGCTGAGGTTGGACAGCACCTCGTCAACGAGCCAGGCAAGAAGGACAAGATAAGCTCGATGAAACCATACATTATGGATGGAGAGTGGTCTCGAAGACCAGTTCGTACAATCTTCAACGAATTGGTTGTTGAAGACCCTAGTTTTCAAAATCTTTCAATCCTTTCAGAGCTAAATCCCGCATTTCAAGTCGAACGCCAAGTCTTTGAGTATTGAGCGGTGAATCCAGAACTGACTTGATATCTCACAGTGGATTTGATTTCGACCTCCGTGTTATCACAAAAGAAGATATCGAGGCAGCAATTGTAGAAGCCAACAATGACGACTCTGTCCACGGAATCATGGTGTATTACCCTATCTTCTCTATCACCTCTCGCCAAGATGCCTACATCAAAGAACTTGTGGATTCCTCAAAGGACGTCGAGGGTCTCACTCATAAATACGTGTTCAACTTATACCAGAACAACCGTTTCCTTGATCCACCTACCAACCAATTGAAATCAACCCTTCCTTGCACACCACTGGCAATCCTCAAAATCCTCGAATACCTGCGGGTATACAACTCCATCCTCCCATACGGCAACAGACTCTTTGGAAAGGGAATCACAGTCATTAACCGAAGTGAGGTTGTTGGTCGTCCTCTCGCCGCTCTGTTGGCCAATGATGGCGCAAAAGTTTACAGTGTTGACCTCGATGGTATCCAACTGTTCACTCGTGGAAAGGGAATCAGAAAGAAGCACCATGAAGTCCAAGATCTCCCAGCCGATTTTGAACTTAAAGACGCACTCGCCAAATCCGACGTTGTCATCTCCGGTGTCCCGAGCGACAAATACAAAGTCGACGCATCACTTATCCGTGGTGGTGCTGTCTGCATCAACTTCAGCAGTGAGAAGAACTTTGATGGTCCTGCAGTCAAGGAGAAGGCTAGTATCTACGTTCCCGCCATTGGAAAGGTTACCATTGCTGTTCTCCTCCGCAATCTTCTACGCTTGGTTCAAAATCAGAATGCCTTGAAGGCTGCGGCTGTGACTGCTGCAACAGCTACTCCAGCTGCTACCACTGCTCCAGCAGGGGAAGCTTGAAATGGTCTAAGGAGGATCGATGATGAAAGAAGCGTTTATCTAAGAAGCATAAATTGGTGCTGTGACCGCTTGGATGATAGACGGAAGAAAGAAAAAACACCCCAACCCACCAAATAAATACCCGGCTGTATGTAAATAAGTGACGCGTCGCGCTGGAAAGGGAAAATGAGATGTTCACTTTTACTTTTTTGTTTCTGGTAGCCACCAAGAAATTCAAATGGAATTCTACGTCATGGGATGATTATCCTTCTTTTTCTATCTCTCTCTCTCTCTTCTTTTTGGTGAAGATACCTATCAATGTGACGATCGTCTTTCTATTGGCCTACCTATTGCATACAATGCAGTGTAAAACCACTCTTCTCTTCACGTCCACGGGCGAACATTTGGCAATACTGTAAGAGTGAAACAGAATAGAGTAGTTAGTCGACGATTCGACGGTTTCGTCAATGTTGGAAGCTGACGGTTTATACGGGAGCTGGGAATGGGGAGATAGATCTGGGAATTCCTTGAAATGGGAACGGGGGTAGTGTGTTGTTATTTGCCCTGGTGATGCTGGGGTTATTTTTGGGGGAAAGGGGGGTTTGGGAGGAAGTGAGGTGGGTGAAGAGGAAGGGGAAGGGGAAAGGGATATGAGTTGTAGTTATGGTATGTATGGTAGGTTTACTTGTACCATTGTTCTTGTTCTCATTTTTGGGTTTGGTTTCCCTCAGCTCGCCTACTGTATCTGGGTACCTCCTGTCGTGGTGGTTCTTTTCAACTTTTCGCGATAAACTAGGCTGTATGGCTGCTTTTCTTTTCCTTTTTGAGAGAGAAAGCAGTGTTTGGAGCTGGAGTTGTAGGGACGGGGGAGATGTTGGTTTGAGGAATTAGTAATAGATTTGAGAGGTTTGTTTATGGTGTAAGGTGGGTGAGTGTAAGGAGCTGGATTTGAGGGTTATTGCATACAGCACCTCAGAATACTGAATACCAGAGATCAATCGAAATAGGAAAGTCTATAAAGCACCTTCTTGTTACGAAGGGATACAGTAACGATTATCGCAAAGACGGACGCCTGGTATGCAATGTCTTATTATACGATACTATATCCTTCCCTCCCAAGCATTTTTCACCCGAGACTTGCTAGTACTTTATACTTTTGAACTATCCCTCCTTCCTCCCTAGCTATTATAGGATTGTGCAGATTCTGAGGATTTATCGTCGAAATTTTTGTTGTTGTCGAATTTTTGTTCACGTTCGTGGGAAATTTGGATGGAAGAGGAGGAAGAGATATGGGGGAGATGGGATGTACTTTCATCACAGCTATCTTCCTCCAATCCTCCCACCAGTTAGTCCATACTATTTCAATCCCCCAAACTCCACCCTGGTTGCTACAAGTGGTGTCATGTAACCTAACAGTAAACGAGTGTGCTAGAAAGCAAGAACTATTATAGATATGCCCCATACGAACAATATTTTCGAGACCAGGAAATTAGGAAATATCCGTATGATCGTCACGACCATGTAAGATTACTCGGCGATGTGTGAATGTAGTTGGCGACGTATTTGTACTGCGTGGAGTTATGTATAATGCTGTGTTGGGTCTGGAGGTTTTTTTCAGGGGAAGTATTAGCTGGGTTGTTATTGTTGATTGTAAGCTGGGATTTTGTGCTGGTGTATAAGTTTCTTAGATAAAAGAAATGGGTTTCTATCGTTATAATGTAATCATTAATAAAGTGTATAAAGTGATTCTCTTGAAGAATACCTATTGACCTTCCCCTTCTTAGATGTCTACTTTATACCCGTCTTGGGATCTTTCATGTCGTTAATATATCAAATTCTAGGCTATTAGGTTATATCAAGAAATGCGGTTAAGTATTCTGTTGTATAAGAACTTTTCAAAGATTTAGAGGTTAATCTCTTTACACAAAGAAGACGAAAAGAAAATCCAGAGAAATGGGTAGGTATTAGACCTTAAGTTGTTCTTACATAGACTTATACAACACCCGACCTAGCTAACCTAAAGCAGAGTTGCTACCAGTTACGTAACTTGGCTGTTTATTTTTGAATTGTACAATGAGACTAGTAGGCACCTGTTATAAATGAGTAGATGAACTACTAGCTAGCTCACTGCAGATTTGGAGTAGAGAATCCTGGGGTTCCAATGACGGTACCTGATTCGGGGGTGTTACGGCCGTATGGAAGATCAGTGGGAGATGAATCCTCGAAATAATATGATTTTCGATATCTCATTTCATCTTCTGTTCTGGTTCTCATACCCAAACAAACCCCTGACTTAAGTTACCCTCGACAACACGGTTGCTGTCGAATACCCTTTTTACGTTCAATGGAAAAATGGATATACTCAAAAGTCAGATTTTGTCTCTTCCATAGATCAATAGTATGGGTGGTTTAGGAGAGAGTGTTGAGGTGGTTGGTTGGTGGGTATAGAGTTTAGTGTTGGCGCGAAGGAAACATAAATATTTGGTGCAAAGGTTTCGTTAGATGTCTGGAGCTTGATATTGGAGTATGAAGGGTATTTATATAGTTTGCAGTAAGTGGGAGGATAAAGGGGCTGTGACTTTAGAGATAGCTTCAGGGGCTGTAATGGCGAGTATTTATTGTTGTTACTTGTCTCTAGTGCGATATACCATTCGTGTATAGGTTCTATTTGCAAGAACCTGAAGAGTGATAATCTTTTTGCAGCACCAAAATAGTAAACTGATTAATTCATGTTCCTTGGTAATATATGTGAACACTTTCCCTCCTTATACATACTTCAAGTTTTAAAAAAGTAGCTTTGTAGCTTGGAGATGCCAGTTCCATAGTAGTACTGTGGTCTTTTGAGATGAGAGAAATGTAGAAATTACATCAGCAAATGGGTAATGTCCTCTGATCGTGATCTTTTATTGACTGACTGCGTACCTCATTATGGGATTGCCTTTTGTTGACGTGATATGGATATGACTGCTCACGATATCTAGTAGTATTTTGCTTTTTCCTATCCTGAAACCTGTCATAACAAGCTATCTCAATGTTCAGTGTTTCGTCTCTTCAAATAGTTTTAGTTTCCATGCACAGACAAACGCCTGTGAATCCAGAACATCTGGATCTATCATATGGAGACATAGTGAACACAATATGGGAAATCAAATAACATATCTCGAGAAAACCTGACAGGCAACTATCCTCCACCTCGCTTACTGTATCACTCGAAAGATCTATCCCCAACCAACCCACCTCATCAACCTTTAAAAAGCTCTCCCTCCAGTAGGCCTGCAAATAGCCGCCGAAGCAAAAATGACGCCCTCAAAGTCAAGAATTGTGTCTGAGCCTGCGGCGCGGCACTGCAAAGGAGCGTACAGAAAGTAGCAATACAGGAATACTGATTTAAAAAAATGCCCCGAAGTGGTTTGGAAGGTAAGATACTTGGGATTTATGTATGTTGGTACGACCTGGTTGTCGTAAAGGGTGATACACAAACATAATCTCTCTTTGTATTCATTCGTGTATGAAGAGTAAAGGTAAAGATAGGTGGTACCCTACAAGCTTAAGTATATGAGTGGCAAGACATCCACATGACCTAAAGCATATAGATCCCCCAGGCTCTCGTACAAGGTGCTATTCACCAGAATTATATACCGACAATGTAGAACTCGGCTGAGTTTTGGGTTCACCGTCGAATTTTTAGGTGCTGCCGAAGTATGCAGATATGTTCGGATCAGAAAGGGATTGGTCGCTGGTTTAGATCCAGCTTAACCCATCGCCCATAGTGTCGCATCGAGTCAACCGTCTTAGATGAGAATCTTGAGAATAGTGGGGATATATATGATGTTGCTGCTGTTGCTTGATGACCAAGTCGTACTTCCAGGAGCGTAATCTAAAGAATGCGTTTTTATACTGTTCCTTCCTCGGTCAAATCGGGGAACTATGGGGAGTGAGGAAATGAGCGGTCAAATTAGCATGTTTTCAAAAAGTGACTATGAGCTGGCTAAGTTTTGGTTAGGGGAGAGAGAGGATTTCCTGTAGGATCGTTACTGTAGGGTTCCTCGCTATAGTGCCTTGAGGAAGCATCCGTAGGACTTTCTGCTTTCTAATTACATATTCTCTTTAAGTTAATATACTAAAATAAGAATACCGGTACTGCGATGTCGTATGTACATGTTATTGAAGTGAAAAGAAGGAGTTTCGGAATGTAGAATGAACATATTTACGTATAGCTACGCCATTTAGATACATAATATATGCTACTAAATAGTAACAACATAACACCATAAGTTCCAAATTCATAGCTATGAATTTTGAATAGACCAGATACCTTCTAGAATATCTCAAAACGAGTAATCGGTCTTCCTAATAATGTGTTCCTTCAAACTGTTGGCCTATCGATCCATTCTCACTACTAAAAACCAAGCTATGGGCGAAACTCGATACTTGGATACTTGCTATAAGGATATTCTCTCTTATATCTTTGAGATTTTCTCACCCGAGTATCTGCTTGTGCTGAACTCTGCTTGTAGGCTGTATCGATATTTTGAAAAAGACTCCGGCCGAACCGTTCAATCGGGTCACCTTTTCGCCCCCTCAATAGATAATCTTCATGATTCGACTTCCTAATCGAGATCCTATCCGAAGGCGCATATGAAATTGCAGTTCTGCAGCTCAGAAGGGGAATATTTCCGTCGCATGGGATTTGACGTGGGGGTTTCCAGCTGTTGCGTTCTGGTTGAGGATTTCGGTACAAATATCGACACGGCTTCGGGAAGTGGAGTCAAAATAGAGTTTCGCAATCGTACGAGCAAGAGATGGATGGGATTTGTGGTCTTGAACCTTGGTTTTTGGAATTCCCATTGCAATTTTAGTTTCTGCAAAGATGGAAGACTGGGAAAGAGTGCCGAGAATTGCGGCACTGGTAAATGAATCCCCCCATTTACGGAAGATAAAATCCGGGAAAGAGACCAGTCACATATCACTTAACAGGGAAGACAGTGTAGTATTCGGATCCTTGTACGGCGTATTTGGGTGGAAAATATGTGGGGTTGGAGATTGATTTTGTGATTCTGATGTGAAGGAAATCGTACTTCCCATCTCATGGGAATATTAAAATTGTCGTACTCAAGTTGGAAACCGAGGACGGATATAGATTCTTGAGAGATCAGCTGACTGGAGGTACAAATAAACGTTGGAGAAAGCTTTTGTGGATTTTCACTGGCGAACCCTTCGGAGATGATGGAAATCTCCTCTCCGGATTAACAGATTCTCATCTCCACTCACGTCGGGGCACCGGAAGGCTCCCGCTCAGGTCTTTGCAGATGGAGCATTGACAAGATAGCGGTCATGGATTGATTGAGAATATGGGGCTGCCTCCTCCGTTGTTAAACTGAACATAAAACGAAGTTCTGGAAGTGGTAGTTTGCAATGGATTCTCAAGCTTATCATAAGCAAATATATATCGTCATCTCTTCGATTCACAGATGGGACTAAAAAATATAGTAAGAACAATAAACAATTTCAAATTGTTTTCATAATAAAGAAGTCTATTAACTTTTCGAATAATCTTTTACATACTTCCCTATACCAGATATAAAGTTTACATTACCACTCTCCCTTTATTATAATATTCCTCTCTAATCATCAAAGAAAGCTGTCCTATCCCCTTTCGCCCCCCCTTCTAAAACCCCCTCTGTCCGGGTAACCTCAACCTGAACCGTCTTCAAAATCACCCCTTGTTTCGGTATACTCTCATCCGGCTGTTTCGGTACATCCGGGCTATTTAATATCGTTTCCTGGCTTTCGTTCACCGTTTGTGGTCCACCATATTTCGAATTGCGGATGGTCTCGTTCGCGGTCGCCTTTGTGAAGACGGTCAGGTTATGGGATTGGGATCGGGAGATTTGTGGATGGTAGCCTTTGCTAGAGCTTCGGGAATTGGAGAATTTGAAAAGTGGCGTTAGAACCGGGAGGGAAGTTAGGATGATCTATATGGTGGTTGTTGGTTAGCATGGTATTTCAACTGCGAGGAGAGAAGTGGAAAAGTGTTGAACTCCTGGGTAAAGTTTTAATTCAAGAGGAAGAGGAAAAAGACTCACCCCAGTATTCATCTCCACATTCCCCCACACTACCAAGAGCGTTGAGTTCCCGTTCCCGAAAGCCACAACCCTGGTCTGCGTCATTCTCAATCCAGAGACAATAGTGGTAAAAAGGCCTAGAACGAAAACTGCAATGACACCATTTTTTTGCGATTAGGCATCTGAAGTCTGAGCATGAATGGTATAGGAAGCAAGAAAATAGTGACGTCAAACACCATTACTATGGTGGAAAAACTGTAATTGACGGGTGCGCTGTCGAGACATCGTCCTGGTATTCTTGGGAGCCATGATTTGTGGACCTGTTGAAAGTATTGGTCAGTGATCTTTTGTATAGATTGTTGTGAGACGAGAACTAACAGGCGTGCAGTTGAAGAGCAGGACAAATATATATGATAAATGTGCCATAACACAAGTTACTATTACTCCCCAAACCCAGACGCGATAGCTTCTTTGTGCCACCAAAAGAATTCGCAGATAACTCAGGCAGAGCGCGATTTTGAAGAGCAGAATTCCCATTACGTAGAATGGTCGTCCGGCATAATTAGCCTGTAATATTCTCGTCAGCTTTGATCTGCCCATTCCTAATTTCAATATAGGCTTACTGCTGAGTATTTGTCTAAGTTGACGGCCGGACGTAGTGCCAAAGGTAGGCCCAGCCCATATCTTGATTCTGCTTGAGTGATTAGACCCTAAGCTTTGAATAGAACACTTGGAACGAAAGATGGAGAATTGATGTTTCTCCTTATTGTAAGGTCTCAAGATATTTGAAGCAGCTAACCCAGATATTTTGACCAATTACTTCTAATTGTGACGAAACACCTAGGCCGGTATTTTCAATTTGCCAAACCTTTGAGACAAGCACAATCCCATAGCGCATTGGGTCGTCGTCTGGTAATCATGAATACTGAACTTACGAGTAAGCGTTAAAGCTTCGTAAACAATGCTGCAACACTAAGGAAGAAGTGATCAGTATTTTGTCTCTTATTCTCGATCACAAGCTCCATGAAGTAGAGTACTCACGGCAGCAACGGCAATACACCAATCATCAGGTCCCGGCGATCGAAGAATAGATACTCTCACGTAAATTCTCAACACAACCACCGTCAACATCAAAACCAACAGAGGTATCGTGACCCCCAAGATAAGGGGGTAGTTTGACTGCGCGTCTACCTCGGGCGAAGCATTGATAACGTACATCTCTGCTGCTTGGAGAAACAAGCCTCGAATCAAGATTTCGAAAAAGATTCCAGCAGGATAGACGGTATAATCCCAAAGACAAGAAGCTCCACAGAGGGGAAAAGTGGGAATCTATGGTACTTTTATGAAGCCAGAAGATCAAGTACCGGTACGAGCAGTCTGAATGAATATAAAATGTGCAAACCCCCTAAACAAAAACATACCATTAGCACGCGCTGCTATCCCCAAATATCGCTTCGAACGGAGTTGCAGTGAATATTCAATACTGAGATCCGTTTCTAAATTTCCCCGTACGATCCCAACATCCTCATGGCATTCAAGGTATTTGGCACTTTGTGCCGCAGCCATTTCTGTAGCATTGTGACAGAAGACATGGAAGAAAAGGCGCAGAACTCGATTCATAGAGTAAAAAGTGACGAGTCTGGTTCGAGACAGCGTGAGTGCATTTACATTCCTGTCGGAGAGCCAATCAACACAAATACCCACAATTAGAGAAAATCCCGTCACGGCATTTCGTCCGTGCTGCATACCGGGCTGTCACCCTAAGGTTCCGGTGCGGAGCCTTTTCCAAAGGATGGAAATCGTATGTTGTGATTGAAATACGACTGTAAACAGCTAGGCTGCAATATAGTCAAGTGGGGTATGTAGTAGATCCGAGGCAGAAGAAGGGTCAAGAAGAAAAGGAAAAGGGAGAGGGTTGATTCATCTTCTAAAATGAAGAAAAAATCTCTCATTGATGATAAATAAAGAGACAGGAAGAATTGAGGGCGACATATGGGAAATATGCAAATATAAGCTTAAATTTGTGCAAGACAGCCAACGCAAACAACACCACAGGTGACATGAAGTATCTGAAAGAACACAGCGTTGTAACAGCAAAACCAACAAATATCCATGCAAGTCCCAGCTACAGGCCTTGTACAGTCTGTCACTGGACCCAAGCCCATGGTTTCATCACCAAGCCCAAACCAGATCATGGAAAACAAAGTAATTATGCCGTTGCAGGCGGCCATCGACCACCAATCAACGGACTACCATCTGTAATATGATTCCAGTTATGGCCATCCAAGCAAGCCTGTCGACTTTTCAAAACGGCAGCCTTGCACCGCCGCTTCATCTCTTCTTCATAAACCTCGATGGCTCGCTTCTGATCCACCTCACCGCTGTTGACTTTGATGAGCTGATCTATGAGAAGTGCTGCATCGAGAATTCCATGATTTGCCCCTTCGCCACGATACATTGTCATGGCATGAGCAGCGTCGCCTGCCAATGTGACTTTCGGATTGCTTTCCCAATCCAGCGAAGGATAATCCGCAAGTGTGAGCGAAGTTATTCGCTCGCTATCGTCTGGGATCCCTTCAAAAAGACGCCTGATCGGTCCAATGAAGTCTTTTGCTCTCTCTTTCATGTAGGCTACGCGAAGTTTGTTGGTTGAAGGGGCGACATCCTTTTCTGAGTCTTTGAACTCCCAACTAGTGAGTACAAGAGCGTCGAAGGGATTTTTGCCATCTTCCTGCTCAAACACTTCTTGAACACTGTACCAAACATAATTTGAGGTGGTCGGATTAAGGCCGCTAAACATAAGGGGGTCTAGAGCGCGAGCCTCAAGACGTTGTTCGTAAGTGAAGTGCCGCACCGCTGCAAGAACTCGGATAGGAAGTTCCGTCAGGCTGGACTTTTTCTCATCCTTGATTAGGCTTTTTCTCACTAAATCCTTGTTAACGACAGGAGCAAATGGGTAGGCTCATGAGATTTCTGGGAAAGACAAACCTTTGCTATGATTGCCGTCTGCCCCAATCAACATGGAGCCTGTGGCTACGGAGCCATCTTGAAAATTAACCTCAACGGTCCCATCTGGCAGGTCCTTGAGGGAGGTAGCAACTTTACCCCATTGGATATCAAGGCCTTTGGATAGAAGATTGAGAAGTTTCAACCGATTAAGGCGAAGTCTTTCCTTGGTAGGAGGGATCTTGTAACGAGTTTCTCCTGTTTCCGCATTCAGAAAGAGGAAATTACCCGAATCTAATTTCAAAGTAGGGTCGACAGTGGCCTAAAGACTTATGGCATGAGTACGAGTACGAGTGATATAATCAATACCAAGTATCATGTGGGAAAGACTGACAGTTGTAAGATCCTTGGCCAGATCTGCATCAATAGTTCGCCTCAACGAGTTCAAAGACCAGTGCAGTGTCAAGGCCCAACCTTGAGGTTTCGAGAGACGATCTATATCCCGCTCAAAAATGGTGAAAGGGATGCCATGTTTCTTGCATCCCTGAGCCAGTGTCAATCCCACGATCCCCGCGCCAGCGATCAGGACATGCAAATCCGACTTGCGAAGCTTTTCTTCGCTTGTGGGCGCCATGATTCACAGATTCGGTTTGTAGCCAAAACTGCCCTCGAAGCGTGTTGATCTGAGATTTGGGTTTTCGAGTTACAGTGCAGCATAATTCAACGTCTTGGGAACTGTTGTGTGTGGCGCCAGAGAAGCAGAGGAAACGTAACCGTACTTTGGTGGGGGTGTGTTTGGCCAGTGGGAAATAGGGCGATAGTAGGGGTATAGTATGTACTAGTGTGCATGTTTGGAACCATTTGAAAATTGAGAGAACATTGAATGGCCAGAACCAGGAATACATAATCACGTCGCTCCACGTGTGGCGCCAGATTCGGATAAATGTGGTTCCAGCATCCAGTAGAAATGATCGAGAATGAATGCAACCCTGTCCAGGGTTATAACGCATGTAAGTGGGAGCATATTCTCGGAACCCTTCCATTGAAGTGTCAGTAGCGGTAGTCCGGGGTCTAATGTTGCGTTACATTAAGAACCAGGAAGGGCACAACGTCCGCTATCTCATATTCGACAGTAATTGTACCAACATGCGATGAAACTTAAATAATAAAGGTCTATACCTGACCAAAATGCTTATCTCTTTGTGTTGTTTCGTTACTTACGTTTAACATCTATCATTTTTCACATTCGCGATCTTCGCGGATCGAAAATCGCAAGAATGTCAAAAATGTCAACTTTCGCCTTATTGTCGAAACATAAGGGCGCTGTGGCTGCGGCAGCGACAGCTAGCACTGCTTCGCTCTTGTTTGGATATGATACTGGTGTTGCAAGTTCTGTCCTTGCTCTTAGAAGGTTGGCTTGTCTAGGTTTATGTGAAGAGAACCGTTTTCTAACAGCGGCATAGTTTCTCGACAGAATTTGGTATCTCGACAAACCCAGCAAAGGCAGCAGAGCTCTCCTCGAATATCGTTGCCCTCTTGAACGCAGGAGCCTTTTTTGGAGCCATTTTCCCAGCATTTTTATCTGGTGTGGTTGGCCGGAAACCCATGATGAGTATCGCAGCGTTTTTCCTGATGCTCGGAGGAATATTACAAACCGCCACTCCGCCACCAAAATTAGACATGATGTATGCGGGTCGTGTGATTTCTGGATTTGGAGTTGGAATGGTTAGTAACTTGACGCCCGTATATGTTGCGGAAATCTCTCCCAAGGAGCTTCGTGGGCTCCTCATGTCACTGTTCGAAATGTCCCTAGTATCTGGAGGATTCCTCGCATACTGGACGGCATATGGCGTTTCCGTCCACATGAAGCCAACTAGCGGGCAGTGGAGAACGCCATTGAGTATCCAGATCATCCTTGCTGGCATCGTCCTCGTTTCGTCCTTCTTGATTGTTGAATCTCCCCGATGGCTGGCTAAACAGGATCGCTGGGAAGAAGCAGAAACCTCACTCTGTTACCTTCGTGGTCTTCCCTCAGAAGATATTGACCTGAAGACTGAAATGGCTGAGATTCATGCTCAAATCGATGAAGAGATCCAAGCTACCTCAGGACGTTCCATCAAGGAGCTTTTCCAGAGCCGAAACCTCATTCGACTTTTTTGGGCATCTGGAATTGGATTTTTCAGTATCTGGTCGGGACAGACCGCACTCTTGTACTATGGACCAGCGGTATTCCGTCAAATTGGATTCAATGGCCAAAATGCGGCACTATTTGCCAGTGGAATGTTTACCTGCATCAAAGTTGTCGTTACAATTGCGTTCCTGGCTGTCGGCATTCAGAAATTCAACAGAAAGACTTTGTTGCTGGTTGGAAGTTTTGGAATGGCGGCCATGCTCTTCTCTCTTGGAGCTATCCTGAAAACACATCCTCCTATTCCTGGACAGGCTACCAACAACACCCAGCGGGAAAGCAATGGTAGGCTTTGAGCTTCTGAATGAATTCCGGAAAATTGACTGACATTTCCTAGATGGCTGTCATTTACATATATATCGCGTTTTATAGTGGAACTTGGGGGCCAATCAACTGGGTTTATATGGGAGAGTAAGTTTCCATCTCGCTTATGTCAAATATATTGTGCTGACTTTCATAGAATCTTTCCAACCAGAATCCGCGATTATGGAATGGCAATCTCCGTTATGCTCATCTGGGTTTGCAACTTTGTTGTATCCAAACAAACTCCTATCATTGTCTTAAAGATTGGCTGGAAGACCTGGATGGTAAGCAAATTTCTTGGAAAGAGTTACCTGAGTTTAACTAACCCTCAATCTAGATCTTCGGAGCCTTCAATGCCGCCGCATTTGTTTTCTCACTATTTCTGCCTGAAACAAGGGGTGTTTCCTTGGAAAATATGGATATTCTGTTCAAAGCTGTCGATGAGACGAAGCGGCAAAAGGATATTGAGGACCGTATTGGTGTCGTTTCGGAGGTTGTACCGCGTGAGAGTACTGCAGCTTCAGAGGCAAAGAGTCCAACTCTTGACACAAAAGAGCTCAGCTAGATGTGGAAGATGTTGTAGGGGTTTATCACTGAATTCATCATATAGACTGTACATAGATGATAGAGATCTAATACCTTCGACCTTAATGCCCTCAGTTTGCGCGGATTTTGGGCCACGAGAGGTATGAGATATAAATGTTTGATCGCGTTCTGACACGTTAGAGCGGTAAATACCCAGCTGAAAAAGGGGTTAATCCAGGCACGTGATCTTGCAACACCCCTGAAGTCAACTCAGCATACAGTAAACTCGCAATCTTTTATTTCTGCTATATTCAATTATAATACATTACTCCTGATTTGAGGACATACGGCGTCATATGTGTATGCGTCGGTCTTGTCTCACCCAGCAACCATTCCAGACTCTCATTTTCCAGTCTGGAATGGAATGGTGAATTCTTGGAATCGTATTCTAGATGCCAAACGTTGCTCCGGAGAAGTGAGATCTGGACCTCATTATGGCAATACCCAAGTATATCTGACAGATTGATAGCTCCTGAACCATCATATCTACCATCTTATCAACCATCATCAAAGGAACTGGCTGTGAAATCACCGTCTTGGTCCAGATGTCTCGGAACTCTCCAGACTTTTATTGAAATTCTCCAGCCCTACGGCTCCATGCGTGGGCCGTGGCACCAAAAGATCGTGGCTGTGGACCTGGATCGTCTTTCCTACCTATCGCCATCTTGCTGTGTAAACAGCCCGGAGATTTTCTTATCATGACATCTTGGTTTGTTGAACGGTAACACAAGAGGCTGAAGAATTCCTCCTGTTGCTGGAAGGGACGAATCGAGCTGCAGCCGAGTAGATGACGGACTTGGTTATCAACTTCATATACCCCCTTTTCTTGCGTCAACAATCTTTGATTCTTATTCTTCTGCTTTGTGATATCTTCATTTAACTACCCGCTTTGTACTCCCAAGTCTCGCACGCATTGTAAGTCGGTCTAGTCGCTCAGCCCCACGCCTCGGGCGTTGTCATACACAAAGCAACACCACCAACCGTCCAACCAACTAAGTACCATTTGATAGGTCTCACCGACAAAATGCAATGTGACATACATCTCTTCCCCGGGACTCACAGTCCTTCTGCAACTAAATCCCTCAAAAGAAGGCAGACCCTGTGGTCTCGTTCAAAGATCTCCTGATTCGAATTTCCTGCGACTTTCTTGAGATAGCATCCACCATGTTATTCATAGGGCTCGCTCTCCTCTTGGGAACAACCTTTGCACAAAGACCTGCGGATGCGACAATATGCGATTACTACACCGTCAAGCTTTATGGAAGCAACACAGCGGAATCGCAGAACAAGTTGATGCAGGGAATCATTTCCATGGCATGGGGAGGAGGTGCAGGAATTCCAAATACGAGCGATATCACGGGAATCCTCAATCCAGGAACTTTCCAAGGAACAAACTTGAACCTAAGATCTTATTTCGACAGATCAAAGGCTTCTTCGAATCCTAATAATGTTGCTGTTGGGATTAACTGGTTAGATGGTGGGGGTACACAGCCCTTGAATAACTTCCTGAATAGCAATGCAAATAGTATTGTCTTAGCAAATAATACGAGTCAATAGTACGAACATCACCATTCTTTGTTGTTTTCGTCAACAAACTAACAAATCCTTAGTCGTTTATTGTCCCATTGGACATTTACATTCAGTCGATTATTCGGTTGCACACAACCGAAACCACTACCATCTTCGGAAAGCAGATTTCTGAGTCCCGCCTGCGTTCACAAATACATGAAGCTTAAACAATACCGAAGTAGGACACCTCATCGACCAGCTCACAAAAGCCAGTACACATTTCGGTTTTTCAGAAGTTGATAGGGCGACACTATCTCAGTCCATGAACGCCCTATATAACATTCGCTGTTCTCCTTCTCAAGAGGTGATGCCGTCCCTCGGTCCACAGTTATATTCCATCTGCCAGGATGACTCTTGTCCCCTCGCTCAACCGATTCCAAATTGTGCAGCATACTCCGACATCCAACCCAGCATCTCAAAATCCGGAGGACCTGCCTCTTCAACCGGAGTCCCAACTTCAACATCGGCAACTTCCTCAACAACACCAATATCACCCAATAACTCACAGATCACCTCCTCGTCTCCTTCCCCATCCTCAGCCGCAACCCTCTCGCCAGGCGGTATAGCAGGGGCAGTGATAGGCGGCTCCTTCGTCCTCCTCTCCTTCATAGGACTAATAATCTTCCTCCTCCGTCGTCGGCCCAACTCCCATCCCCCACCACCTTCAACATACAATCCTGACCCCTCAGATGCCTCGTACGCCTCACATGGATACAATGATCACCACGCAAGTGTTCTCTCAGGACAAACTGCACATGTAGAACAATGGATGCAAGAAGCGCCTCCTACACCTTATATTGCGCCTGTGGAAATGGATAGTGGTGCGGAAGGAATGAAGAGCCATGCGTCTGGTATGGGGTACGGGTCACCTAGTCCCGTTTCGCCGCACGTTTCGCAGAGGAGTATAGGTTATGGGGGAAATATGTCGCCGCCACCGCTTAGGTATTAAGGTGAACATCAGGTGTTTAGTGTTATGAACCTTTTGGGGAGTATTAAGTGAAAGAATACTATAGGGATGGTGTTGGTCTTAATTTCTAATCGGTGTTTGATTCGGGGTGTTTATTTTCTTTCTAAACCTCTAAGCGAGGAACTTTTGTATCTAGAGAAAAGCAAGACGGCGAGATGCCAACTATTATAGTATTGAATCGCTTGTTTGATTAGTGCCGCGTGACTTTGGTCGTTTCCTCTTGAGCAGGTCAGGTCCCTTGATGATGAGGTGCTTCAGAAAGACTTGCCACAAAAGAATGCTCCAAAGTGTGCTAGAAAATTACTCACAGCAGAGCTGCGCCTGATGATCTGGAACTTCAAATACACGGTGAACGTTCAAGAGGAGGAGCATCAATCGCAGATAATCCATTACCAAGATTTCTTCACGCGGCGGCTGAAATTCCTCTCTGTCAAATCTCCACATTCTGCTCATTGTCCTCTTGTTTCGTCCTCCTCAGTCACTAAGGTCGAACGAATGTTTTCACTTCGACAGCAAGAAGAGTTTCGACAGCAAATGAACTCTCAAGGAGAATTCCGAGAAGGAGTAATGTTACCTTCCAGTTGAGACGGTGCCCTCCCTACTAATGTTTGCTTTGCAGTCTCAAAAGACGACATCTCCGCATTGAGTATTATGGGCCATAACACCTGAAGTTCTCCATCTGTCGTTGCTTGCTTCCCGCTTCTCCATGGGTGCGGACAGTATCAGGATCTGAGGACGATTATATGACAAGGTCGATGCTCATGATCATGCTGCACAACGCAATGGAGACTTCGTCAGAGTCATTGTTTATGTGGTCCTATGAGGAAGTTAGCTTAAAGAAGTGTCATGCATGGGTTTTCAGAGATTTCTATTTAGTTGTGAGTTCTGGTAGGGTTTCTTCTAAGCTGTATCTGGATCTCAGCCGTTGATGTTTTTGTCATAATGCCGATTCTTTCGAACAATACCATTTGATCGACACATGATTGTTCTGCTAAATGCCTGCTAATACAATTTCACTTATCCTGAAGGTAGGGGAGAGGCCCTACGAGACTCAAAGTAGTATCGATATTTTCAACTCTATGATTGCTAGAAAACGAGGCATCTAAGTAAGACTAAATCGGAATATTCCAAAACCAAAGTTTGGGTTTTAATACCTTGACGTACCCAGATATGAAGAGTAATTATAGCGAGCCGAAGAGCTGGTTCTTAGTCAATAAATTCAATCACACTCTAGACGGGGCATTCATGTCTCAACCCACTTCCTTGCCGGCTTACTAAGTTCTCCAACTTATAAATGCCACCCTAGTCCTCGAAGTCCCGTCATCCAAACACTCTACCGGGAAGCGCCATTGACACCGTTTCCTCGGATACCATTCCAGTTTCCTAGATTCACGAGACGGTGTCTCCCAAGACTATCATACTCAGATTGCTCGCATACTAAATCTAGACCCAAGGGACGCAATTACAACTCCCGAAATACCGTAAAATTGAACGTGTATTTTGCTTTCGACAGCAAGAAATCTTTTGGGAGTAAATGGGTGAAAGTGGTTGTGAGAGGATCATCTAGATTATCTTGATTTATTTTAGGTAGATGTTGACTGGTCCTTGATGTCAAGATATTACAACAGTCGAGAAAGTCGAGGTGAAAGAGAGTCCAGCTAACACGAATTGCGGACCATCAGTATATCTTGTTTTCAGTCAAATCGTTCTTCGCTGTATCGCTGTGGAAATTATCGTTTTTGGAATGATAAAGCCGCAAGTCCTTTACAGTAAGTTGGATTCTTTGACCGCAGCGACGAGGCAATATCTTGTATCTGACCTCTTCATCTTGAGCGATTTTTTGATTGCTGGAACTGAAACATGCCTATTATTTGTAGGCTCGAACGCTGGTATCATAACACCACTTGGAAAGTGCATGTACTGGTAAGGAAAAACATGGGACCAAAGAGCATCTCGATGAACTATCTACTAAAAAAAACCATAACTAAGTATCCATTCATCCGAGTATCAACAGAAAGACTCCATACCCCTATGAAGAGAAGTAATATATTGACAAATCAAACATTCAATCGTACAACTAAATAAAGCTAATCCACACTTCCAAAACTGGAATCCATCTAAACCAAGATCCAGCTGACGAAGCCATGGATATTACTTAAAGAAAACCGAACAGCAAACACTCAATCAGAGAAACCCTCCAAAATGGTTCAGCGAATTCGCCAAGAGAGGGGTCTGCTGCTGGGAGGATTGACCAGAAAAACCTAGCTCTCTCCAAATCCCCCAAGTAATCTTTACCAGAATTTGTAAAATTGTTATATTGCGTATCTCGCCTTCCCTTTTCCTTGAAAAACGAACATCCTATTTTCGACGGTAGATGAAAGCTCGACAGCGAGACTAGCAACGCGGAGCCACTGAAGATGGTTCTGGTTCGAGTGGGTGAGTATGCCGAGTTACTGTCAAGCATCTCGATGCTTCCTAGGTGGTGAAGGGAAAGGAATGATGATCTAGGGATACGATGGGGAAAGTCCATAGGTATGATTGATCAAGTCTTTGATTTCGTAATGAAGGGTTTGATAAAAAGAGTGATTTGGTGTGTCACTGTCGCTCTCTTCGCTCTCGCTCCAGAACTATGGTACTCGAGTCCAAAATTGTCGGACACCAGAAACTCCGAATTTTTAGTTAAGATTTTAATGGATTCAAGGTTAAGCCAACATTTCGTATAGAATAAAACGCTACTTACTCGGAATGTACGCGTGAGGGCATGTGCTTGTAACAAGGTCTAGAAGGTTCCTACAACGTATCCTGGAAAGTGCTATGGGGTACGGAACGAATTAAAAGTTTCCTCAAGCAGAACTCTCAATTTGTATCACACATCTAAGCCATTATTGACTTCATCACACTATAAGGACGAACAGCCCGAGTTAGAGAGTGATGCATGGTATGAAGGTAGCTAGAGGATCATATATATGTCTTTACGATCGCTGACCTAGTATGTTTGAGGTATAAAATTCTTAATATGATTTCGGGAAATTGAGGTTCAGAGAAACATCTCAAAGAAGATCCGCTTTCGGCGTTGGTGTGGCGGTATTGGCGGTTCAAAGACGATCCGAATTTGATGCTGGTATAAGGTGCCGCTGTCACTGTTGAACCAGAGCGCTACCTGACCTGGGCAACCAGAACTGATTTTTAGGTAACCATGAATGTATGGTTCTTTAGATTCGACAGTAACATAAGTATCGACGGTAAACTGTCCCAAGAATATAACAAAATGAGAGCGAAGTATAGGGACGGGGAGAAGGCGGGACAAGCAAAAGTCGGCGTAGTAAATTCTCGTTGTCATATTTGCAGTCTCCGTCCTGACTGTCTATTAGCAAAAGCTCTCACATTGATACAGTAGTCAGGCCGACTCTGTTTGCTGATTTGACTCTGATGACAAAACTAGGGATACATGATTTCTGGTGGGAGACTGCCTCTTTGTAAGAGTTGCAGATTTCACTGTTGGGGGGGACGGCTTTCAATTTCTTACTACATAGTGTACTGATGGATTGAGTTTCTTTCATTGTTTTGATATGTGACTTTGAAGTAACTTTGCGAGTAAGCTCAAGGGAGCTAGCTGTTGGCAGAAGCCAAAACCTCGCATTGCTATGCCGAATGTTTAGCAAGCTTGTATGAAAAGCAGAAGAAATATCGTCTCTTGTGAAATTCCTGCGTATCAGTAAGCAATTGGTCTTAGAAATGACCGTAGTTGCTGTTAGTTGTTTCTTGATTGAGAGGTTTTGTTTGATACTGTAACCTCTCGCTTATTTTCCGTGATTCTCCTTTCTGCTTGAGCTGATAGACTTCATTACTTATTCCGAAGATTATAATATCAATCGAAGTATTGATAAATATCTAGATATCCAGACCTAGATAGACAATGTAAGTAGTTATTTGTGGAATTACAATTTTACACGTGCTACTGCCAAGAAGCTGCTCCTCGCAACCAACCTGGCGTAGCGTACCCTGTCTACAGCGTTTCCCTGCACAGCTTCAGCACTATAATATCAGCCAGACAGATTGTGGTTCATCGCAAGGCATGATGGAAAGTATACACATCAGATCGCCTGGATCTGCAACGAACCGGAGACTGACATCATTGAAGTTTTCACACAAATCCGACGTGCCGCTGTCATCGATAGCTATTGTTATTGGCGCCACCACCCCGCCGAGGGGTCATCTACTGCTCGTCGGCTAACAATCATGAGACACCTGAGCACAATACAGTAAACACGAACCCACCAGCCCACTACGCCCAACGCGCGCCAGGGAGACGACCAGACCAAAGGACATGCGATCATGAGCGAAGCTAAGAAGAAGTTGTTGAGCCTATTTAGGAGTCGTAGCACCTCGGAGGGAACTTCCCAGGACTCCAAAAGTGTACCTATACCTATGTCCTCACCCTCAGCTTCACATGCGCTAACTTACACCCGGTAGCGCGATAGAGATAGAGACCACAAGAACTCACGACCATCGACCAGTGGTACCAGTCGCTCGAAACGATCGAAAAAACGACGCTCCACGCGATCGCATAGCGAGACACCGAAATCCACGAAAGATGATCGCCGCAAGTCCATCTCCAGCTACGATTCTGGGTCGCCACAGCCCCTCGCCTTGACAGTATGGCCGCCCGACGGTCTCGCGCCGAATGGAAATATGTCTCAGGGAAAGGCGATGGAGCTGATTGCAAATGGCGTGCCGGTGTTCAAAGGGATTCGACGACCAATTCCTCATGCTTCGGACGAATACTACAGCTTGTATGCAACATGCGAAGGGAATGGAAGGGCGGGCAACGATCGCGCGACACCCTTCCATGCGGCATATACAGCCTGGTCTTTTCGGCTTCAAGGTCCAGACCCGCCATTACATCCTTGGGAAACGCTGGAGCAACCTAGTCTTTCATTCTGCTTTGGCACCAGGCCAGGAACAAGAACGTTAAATCATTGGGTTGGACTGTCTGGAAATCCAAGTCCACCTATAGAGCTCAGGGAACCAAACATGAGGCCACGGGAGGCAGAATTGAAGACAATTTTGGAGCGCTTGATATATTTGGAGGGAGGTTTCGAGGAGGACTACGAGGATCTGATGTACTCGAATCTCTACAAAAAGTTTCTGAAAGATCCGGACAAATTCCTGAATCCACACAAAGCTATGGAAAAGCAAATCGCGGATCTGATTACGGTTCTCTCACGACGTGACTGGATTGACTTTAGCAAACCGGAAAATCAAGTTGTAGCCAAATTCTTTGCTAGTGCTGCCTACACAGATCATGGGAGGTACAAGATATTCTTTTACCAGCTTCTGCTTAGCATAGAACTGGACCTTCGCATACATTCAAAAAATCACACAGAGGCGGCAAAGGAACAGCTACTCAATCAATTGCCACCATGTATTGCTTGGAGCTTGGCCCTGGCAAGAAAATGGAGAGAGTGTATGAGTATTGAGAAGTTTGAGACAGGGAGTGATCCAGAACAGAGTAGGTTTACCAGTTGAAAATCCTTTCCCCCGTTCTAACATTACAAACCAGTCAAATTTCGACTGAAAGCCAAGAAACCTCAGGTCAAGACTCTACGTAAGTTTGCTAGAGCTATGAAATGGCCGAATCTCGCACGAGTCGACGAAGTGCTTAAAGAAAGAAATCCTGATGCAATCCGCTTGGAGGATCGAAGTTCAGATACAATGACCTATTTCACAGGGATGATACTACCAGGAGTTACAATGCCCTGGCTAATCATGAACTCCCTGATCGATTGTGACGATGATGTCTCAGCAAATTCGTTAGCAGCTCTAACCCATATGCATCCAAATAGCGGCTTTCAGTATAAGGGAACAACATATTGGTCCAGTACTACAATTGTGGGGAAAGTTATAGCACCAACATGTCAAGAAATTGCTGGATGGGTAGGGCCAGTTCGACCAGCACCCGACATGCCACGCATGGGCATCGCTCGAATTCGTCAACGGCGACCTAAGCAATTTCTTAACATCAGTGATATAAAAACCATGATGGATCGTTCTGATCCTCTTGGTCCACCTTCAGATACATATCCTGTCGCTGAGTATCAACTTTTACTCCCTGATGCAGATGATGTCTCAGATAATGTTCGTATTGAGACATTATCTCTGAAAAAGATTTCATCGAATCCACTCAACGCTGAAGCAGAAGGAAGACCACTCATCTATGACGCTTGCGTCCAGTTTGCAATTGAAGGTCGTTCTTGGCCGCTCCGTCTTTCATACGATGTTAACTTCATTTCTGCGTGTCCTTGCGCACGTGGTCCTCATCCGTTGTTTTTCGACTATGTCTATAAAGCCGTCAAGGTGTCTGAAATTCTCACCATCAAAGATTGGGGCAAGTTGAATAATCGAGCAGGTAGCGTAGGACCTAACGGTTCCGGGTCCGGGGTAGGGTCTTCTGCACAGGATGAGGATGATTCCGAGACGGTGTTGGTAATAGAAGCCTTTGGAGTATCGGACAACGAAGTTCTGGCAAGAGCTTGGTGTAGTCATTGGGGTCTCAGTGCTATTGTTGCAGATATGGAGAAGACATGGTATGTTTTTCCTTCTTTCATTCTTACATTTTACAGTACATACTAAGTTCAATCATCTAGCATGGCATGCGCTGTCCGGGAAGCATATGCAGCTTGCGTCAACGTTTCTATTCTCGTCGAAGGCACAACTAATGATAATGATGAATCATGAAATTTGCGATGATGGGTTTTCTGGGTCGTAGGGGTTAATATACATACGTAGGATGATGGAATGGAAGAATTAGATACCCTGGAGTCACCTGGGGCATAGGGAATAGGCATTGATGGGATACCCGGGGCATGGCTTTTCCTTTTTTTTGCGAAATTTAGTCCTTTGAGATAGCATTGCTTATCTTTTCTTGATCGCAATGAGCATTGCAGCTGATTGTTCTTGTTGTTTTTACAGCTCGGAATTTTTGCTAAAGTGCCACGAACTCTTTCTTCTTTAGTTCTCTTAATTATTCGGTTTTTATCTTGAATTCACATTCTCAATTTGAATCTAGTAAGCCGCGCCAGCGCTCTCACCATCATCCCAAGCCCTCTACCAAAAACGCTCTTTTCACTCTCCAAGCTAATCTTACTCTTACACTCACTCAATCATCCTCCCATCCTCCGTGCCTCACACCCCCTCCCCACCAACCCTCTCCCTCCCAACAACATCCCCCCACCTCACACTAAGCAACACCCCCTTTCCCCTCCTTCCCCTCCCCCTAACCCGTCCTCCCCCACCATTGCCAAAACACTCACAACACACCCCCTCCCTAACCGCATCCCTCACACAACTCCACCACCCCTCATCCCATCTCCCTATCTCCCCTCTCCTCTCTCCCTCACCTCTCTCCCCCTTCTCCGACTCAGTCTCAAAACAAAACTCCAAAGCTTCAACCCCCGGAAACGTGGTTAACACGAGGAAAACCCAGTCCCGACACGGAGACGTCGTAGAGAGGACGATTTTTATACGACGGATGAGGGAGAGGTGACTAGCGGGCAGGATGGTGGATAGAGTGAGGAGGGTGAGGGGATTGGTAAGGAGGAGGGGGAGGTTGGTGTACAGGGTGAAAAGGGGGATGTCGTGAGAGGTGAGGTGGGAGGTTTGGTGGAGGGGGGTGTGGGGGTGGGTTTTGCGTGTTTTTTGTGGTGATGTTGGTTGAGAGGTTGATTGTGGTTTTGTGGAAGAAGTGAGGGAGGTGTGTGAATTTGGTTTGTTGGTATCGTTATTGAGTGACGGTTCGAGTGACGCGAGGAAAGTGCTAGGATTAAAATCCGGCAGTGAAGCGATGTAATACCCATATATCTTATGGCGTAGCTCTGGGGGGAGTGAGAAAAGAGGGAAGGGCCTCTTCTCGCTCTGCTTTTGGGGGTTTTCGCCTAGGCTTTGTTGTTGAGACGGAATAGTCTCTTGTTCTGAGAATTCTGGGGATTCTGAGGTTGTTTGGTTGGATTGATGAGATTTTTGTGTGTTGAGATGATAGTTGGGAATTCTGTCTGAGAATTTTGGAGAGTTGTGGTTTGAAGGCATTTTGATGGGGTGCTGGTTTGGTGGTATGATTGCTTGTGGTGAGTTCGCTTATTCCGGAGCGATATCTTGAACTCTCTTGAGAGAATCTCTGTTGATCTCAATACTTTATCGTTGTCGATTCGATTCTTTCTCTTTTCAATACCCATACACTTAATCCATCCATTCAAAATAAAATAAAAACAAAAACACAAATAAAAAATCGGGCGCGGTCCTTATAAACACCCCCCACGCCAAGAATAGCTCCGTTTGAGCAAGTTTTTCGTTTCTTTGGGGATTGATCGGGTTTGAGCAGGTAAATCAAATTTTACTCCCGGATCGTCCGTTTTGTGTTTTTGTGTGAATTGAATGAATGGAATGAAAAGGGATGGGGAGGGGAGGGGGTATTTAATGGTTTTGGTTTGGAAGTACCTGGAGGGTTAGTTGTTGGGTTGGGTGGGTACCTTGATGGGTAGGTGGTGTTTGGTCACGTTTTAGCTTGCATTTTTGCAGGTAGTGATGGGAAGGATTGAGGGGTGTTGGTTGTTAATTATGTTTGGGGCTTGATGGGATATTAGGGTGAGGATTGTTTGTTTTTTTGAGTGTCGGCTGTATGGCTGGTTGATCTGTTGATCATGATTATGGCATTTTTTGGAAAGGGGTTTAACACGTGATTTTGTGTATAACTTTTGGATTTCTTTTATGTGCTTGCTTTTCTAGGTATGGAGAAGATTGGTTGCCGGGTTTTGTTATTTTAGATTATGTTTGTTAGTATATATATATTCGGGTTTATAGAATATAGAAATGTTTCTTTTACGCGATTTTGATAACAGTTTAATATATAAAAAATTATAAGGTATATAATTAATCCTTAGGATTATTCGCGCTAGAACTATAATATTCGTAGGTTTGGTATAATCTAGGGTTCAAGTACTAGGGCTCTTAGGGAGGTGATTATGTTACTATCTTCTAATATCCCTACTTTTGTCTAACACTTATTTAATTGTATTGTTTTCTAAAAGGAACAACTAGTAGAAGAACTTTGTATACTAGGATCAATTTAGATCAAAGTTCATCTCGGGATTAGGGACATAGATATACTTACTAGCTAAGTCTAGCTTGTAATAACGCAAGAACATAATAACACGTTCATTTACACCACTTGGATCGGTAGAAATATGTCCAATTAGAGTAGCATAGAACAAAAGTCAAAGTTCCTAGGTATAACGCGATACTTGTACGATAAAAGCATTAAAATTCTGTAGAGAGAGCAGATTTGATACAGGAACTTGTTACGGCTATCAATGAAACGTCTCAAAGTCCAGCCCTCGCAGAACATATATCTACTCTTGAACGTGAGATGAAGACTGAAAGTTAGTCATTGATACAAGTTCTAATTCATCTTAGCTGTGGAAGATCGTCTAAAGCGACTATTTCCAGTCCATCTAGCTTGTTCGTAAAAATGCCTTGCGAATCAGCCTCTTTTCCGAGTAACAGAACACAGTTTCATATGGGGAGTCAATTCTGGCGCTCTATATGATTTGATGAAGAAAAAGGTACGGTATAAGTTGGCGTATTTTGGCTTTTGTATGATGTGTATATTCTTCTACGTTTATCTCATTAATTTATCTGATTCAAGGTTTTCTTGCTGATTAATAGTAGGTGCTTTGTGTGGTGGAACTGTTTTTCTCGCTAAAGCCCCCGGCATTATCTTATGTCTATGGGGGATAGTTTTTTCTTTTCCGTCCGGGGTTAGTATGATAGCCGTGGCAGTGATTGTAAGATTTATGGTGGAAAGCGCAATGTTGAAGAAGTTGAAATAAATGGGATTTTGGCGACTTTCAGCCGGGGAATTGTTACCTAGATATAACACGTTCGTAAAGAACCTCACATGCGGAATATAAGTATGGGATAAGGAAAATGTGTGAATAGGCTCAAATTCAAATGCATATATGAGGTCATTACACAGATGGTCCAAAAGTCGAATATCGTTCTCACTGGGCACTGAATTATGAAATAACTTGTAAATTGACTTTTGTTAGTTCTAACAGCTCTCAACCACCCTCTATCTCCGCAGGCTGTTGTATAAGTTTTGCGCAGATATCGCGCGAATATTGTCCACTATTTAGTACGAACCCTTCGTAGTTAAGCTATCACGAAAACCCCATGAAAAACCTTGCCTACTCATACCATTCTAGATATGATAGACAATGTCTTTCTGGCATATAACTGGAGCTAGAATTTCAACCAGCTATAGCCAACATCAGCTTTGGTCACAAGTTGCTGATTGTCGCCTAAGGTTCTTTTTCAAAAAACTAGCCAAGGCTTCCTCAGAGTAGGAATAAACAGTGGTTGAAAGCTTATGCACAAGCCAGGAAATGCAAGTGTCAGCAGAGGAATTATAATGCCGGAGACATAGTGGGGATTTTATGGGCCTGGAAAGTCAATTGTGAATTTGTGCAAGTACTTCACATATACCAATCGAACTGTGGATTATGCTGAGATGTGAATAAGAAGGAGGTTGATACGTCGAGATAGAGCTTTATGAAAGAAATGCATTGCAAATGTTGTTTTCTTGTTGTATTGGATCGAAGTAAAAGCTCTACAGTGCCAAAAGCTTAAAGTTCTCTTTGCGCTATTATTGTAAATGGTTACCACAGAGGGTTGTCAAGTCAGCTTACTGCTTTGCCAGTCCTATGTGGTTTATAGAATACCCGATTCAAAGCCACTTTCTTCATTTCGCTCAACTGTGCGAGAATGAGTGCTTATTTACTATGATAGGAAACCATAGAACAGTCTCAAAAAAGCAGCCAAAATAACTTCTACAAACTCGTATTCTCGGACGGTCGGATTTTACCCTTCCGACTACGCCTGGTGAGTGGAGATAGGAGGTCCTCCATTTACCCCGGTTAATAGTCGGTACATCTTCCTCTGCGCTGTCGCTTGGCCATCTCCACATCTGCGCAAGGTAGTTTCATGGTAACAGTTTCATACAGTACCTTCATATCATATAAATACCTCTTCATATCGACTGGCCCTTCGATCTGATGCCCATAACTTTTACCACACTAGTACAACGAGCAAGCAAGTAAAATGAGTTGGAATACTATAAGTCAATTTTGGCCTCCGAAGCCTGACTTTACTGAGACAGACATCCCAGATGGCTCTCTTGCTGGGAAAGTGAGCATTTCCTTTCTTCGGTCACTTCACCTGATATATGTTACAGTACTGTATATTATGTACCTAAATTTGCTGACCAACATAATAGGTATACATCGTAACAGGTTCCAACACCGGCATCGGTAAAGAGTTAGCACAACTCCTCTACTCCAAAGCCGCAAAAGTCTACATCGCCGCCCGCTCAAAAGACAAAGCCCTAAAAGCAATCGAGGACATCCAAGCCAAGCACCCAGAATCCAAAGGACAATTAGTCTTCCTTCCCCTCGACCTGGCTGATCTCAGCACAATCAAGGCGTCAGCAACCGAGTTCCTCTCCAAAGAACAGAAACTCCACATCCTCTTCAACAACGCCGGTATCATGGACCCACCCGCGGGGTCGAAATCCGCTCAAGGCTACGAATTACAGCTGGGAGTCAACTGCCTCGGTACCTTCCTCTTCACCAAGCTCCTAACCCCCATTCTGGTCTCCACCGCGACCTCAGAACCATCTGGCTCTGTTCGTGTGGTTTGGGTTTCCTCCGCTGGTGCAGAACTAGGATCGCCCATTGGAGGAGTAGAAATGGATAATCTCGATTACAACCGCGAGAAAAGCAATCCTGAGAAATACGCCATTAGCAAAGCAGGGAACTACCTCCACTCGACCGAATTCGCCAAGCGGTTCAAGAAGGATAGGGTGGTCAGTATTGCGTTGAATCCTGGGGCGCTGAAGAGCGATCTTTACAGGAACCAGAGTTGTGTTGCGCAGGCTTTCACGGGGTTGATTACGTATGAAGTCATTTATGGTGCTTATACCGAGTTGTTTGCTGGATTGTCGGATAAGATATCGCTGGAGAATTCGGGTGAATGGGGTGAGTTTTTCTTCTGAGTATGATGATGGGAAGGGATTGCTAATCTGGGGTTTAGTCGGACCTTGGGGACGGTTGTTGCCTATTAGAGCGGATATGCTTGAGGCTTCGAAGTCGATGGCTGAAGGGGGAACTGGGAATGGAGAGAAGTGGTGGGAGTGGAGTGAGGAGCAGGTAAAGCCGTTCCTGTGAGATGTCTCATGAATCGAGGGTGTATATTATGGAATATTTTGATTCTACCATGTAAAATTCATAGACATGTCATACCTGGTTACCAACAACTCGAACCTAAAAGCACATTCAGGTGCCCTCTTCTTTTTACATACGAGAACATGATTCATTTTCTCTCAGGTCTCCAGTGAAAGCGAGTACTCCAATTATGACTGTGAAAGCATGCTGTTTTCCAGGTTTAGCCCATTTACTCAAGCCCTCCACACATCAAGACCATAAACAAGCACTTTCCTAGCATGCAAAGTTGAGCAAATCCCGCAGCGCACCATCAAATGGCGCGTTGGTAAACGTGGTCTCCTTTGCAAGGCAAAACATTAGTCTAGAGTAGTTGTTCCTGGTTTGATCCAGAAACAATGTGGCTAGCTGGTCCTGCCTGCCACCACTTGGGTGGCGCGGACTTTTTGCTATTTTTGCTGTTTTTTAGGTTTTATTTTTGCAGTCCTTTTTACCTTGAGGGGGGCTGGGTTTTGGGTGGTGGCCATGGGGGGTGCAGGCGCTTCTGCTAAGCGAATACCAAAGCAATCGAATCATTTTGTTTGTAGCCATACCAGCAAAACAGATGCTCCCAACTACAATGTTCTGTTGCAATAATCCTCATATCAATACCAATTCAGCAAATGCTACGTTCTCCTCCTAAAGCAAGCTGGGCATGTAAGTGTGTCCAGGACTCCACTTTCTCTTCGCTTTGTAAGACTTACTCCTAATAACATACCACACACGTAAATCTTCAATTATTGAATGGTTCAAATTGGTTACAATTTACAACGATGGAAAATGGAACAGGGAACTGGAGGATGCCACCAATAGGTCTATACTCGGTAGATTTGGTGGGTGGTTCATCATCTTGTTGCTTTACGAAACTCGGCTACGGGGACGCGGTTTGTTTACTATTATTTATCGACTTGAACACGATACTGCTAGCGACTCTGAATACGTTCATTACTGGAAATGAAGTGAAGTTCTATTTTGTTTGGATTGACACTCAGTGTTTGAGATTGGTAGAATATATGATATGATATCTTCAGAGAGGGACTCTTCGTAGCCGCTGTTGAAAGTTTCATAATTACCTGATGGGAGTCAGGTTGCGTATGTGAGACAGAACTTGAAGCTCCTGGTGACAGAGAGGTAATGTGATTATGTGAAAGGGGATGAAAACTTCGGATAGTGACTTCTAACTCTATCTTACCTATAACAGCATAGTTCAACATAGTTCAAGAATATAAGTCTCCATAACCATCTGAGATCAAAAGAAACGCCTTTTAGATTTCCCATACAAGTATTGTAACCAAGAAGTATCCTCCAGAAACATCCTTTCCCCATTCCCACTCCTAATTAATACTCCAAAAGGACTCCCAAAAAACTCCACATCGCTTTTCTCACAACCCAACATCCAAAAAAATAAAGGCTAGAACCTCCCCTCAACCACGCGGTCACGCTACGGGTATCCAACACATTAAACATCCTCTCCCATTCCATCCCATCGCATCTCATCCCCCTCACACTCAACACCCCTCAAATCTTACTCCCCGCCCAAGGTCCACCCCCCCGATAAACCCCATAATCCACCCCCCTCCCACAATACGTTGTCGTCCTCCCCAGCGCCGCCTGTTTCCTATCGTACGACGCAGTCGGCGGCTCGCCTATCGACGCGAGGACCGATTTCGTCTTATACCAAAGGGATTTCTTAGTTTTCGTTTTTGATTTTAATTTTGATGGGGAGAGGAGTGATTTTTCGGTTGATATTGTGGAGTAGGAGTGTGTGGTGTAGAGGGAGGATGTTGTCCTCTTGAAGGAGGTGTGAGAGGAGTGAGTGGTGGTGGTGGTGGATGTCATGCTTGGGGTTGTATGAGAGAGGGTGGGTGTGTGGATGAGTTTGATGAGTTTAGTTGTAGTGATTTTGATGGTTGGGATGAAAGTACAAAGTAACTCGTTGTACAGTACAACGTAAAGTCCACAAGAATCCGCTGTGTAAAAAAATGGTGTATGACAAATGCGAGACCGAATGGTATATATACACCAACCCCATCTCATCCCAAGGAAGTCCAAGTCCTGCTTACATGCATCCGCCCACCACCCCTCCATCTTACTTTTACCTACAGTACAACTAATCATACATAACCTCACACTGCCTTACTGTCTTTGCCGAACTCCCCGCGTAAGCGGTATTCAGGCAACGAGGCAGTGTAGCGCACCGTCCCAGTATCTTCCCTGAAGAAACCGTTTTTGCGCAGTCGTCGTCGGCCAACTTCCAGTATGACGCACCAGACGCATTGGCGAACGCGGGAAACAAGCATATTTCGCTGGAAAAGGGGGGAGGGTGTGACTCAATTGGTGGTTTTAGACGAGTTGTTGCGCGCAGGGGTGTGTTTGGTAGGGAAGTAGTGACTCAGTGGTGAGCCTTCGTTCGGGCCTGTACTGATTGGTTGACTTTGACGTACCAAATGTTCGGAGTAGAGTCAGATATTAAGAATTCGGGCGATGGATTGATGTAGGACTTCAATTTAGGACTTGAAATTTTGATCGAGGCCAACGAGGTATTTTTTCTTTTGCGAGGATGAAATGAGTTGGGTTTCATTTCGGCAAGCCGGACTTAATAAATACGGATGTAGTCGAGACAGAGCACTGATTATTCATCTGATGTTTGGTTGTCAAGTGGAATTTTAGTGCTTACTATTGAGAAAGCATGTTGAATGGTTCCGTAGTTAGTCAGTAAGATTACACCTGATGTACTCGAGTACACGAGATAGAAATATGACTGCTACTCGTACAGTACATGAATACATTTGAATTCATCCAAGGTTCAGAAATACTACAGTAAGTAGCAGGTATCCTTACTAGAGTTCCTACTCACTTGCTGACCATTTTGTTTTAAAAGCCTCCTGTCTGGAACCCTCTATGTCTAAGAAGAAAAGAAAGAATTAAAAAACGAATATGAAATGGAATTTCTTTTGACGACTGAAACAAAAGGCAGTGCGTACTAGTTTGACATCTTCTAGGATTACTGTTCACCTCTCACTCCAACGGTAATAACGGAAACATCCAAAAAAGGAAAGTAAAAAGTAACCACCGAAGATATTTCTTATTTCTTACACATAGATCCCCCCAAATATCTTTTCATATCTCTCATCTCTGACTAATTCTTTCCTTCATACTTACATGCCTAGTAATCATCCATGAAACGATGACACACGTACTGTGGTACGCAAGTCACAACTAACAGATGCAGTCAGCAACCATACATATGTACAGTACTTGCATGTCCACGCGTACAGTAACATGACGAGTTCTAGTAACATTTCACCATCCCCCATTTCAACATTTCACCATTTCACCATTTCACCATCTCACCATTTCAACATTTCACAATTTCAGCATTCCAACGACAATCCATATCTTATCCTACAGCCTGAATACAGTCCCAAGTCCATTTATGAATGTGAACCTGTCAAGTATACACAAGCCTTACTCGCTTCGCTTCCTATCCACCTCCCCCCAAAAACTGTAGAATCTTTTCTTACACCCCAGCCCAATCGCCCCCCAACCCCCGTCAAAAAAATCTTGATAAGCGAGAATTCACATAGGCTGAGATAGCCACTGTAGCACCAATAAACCCCGGTAGCTATCTAGACTGAACTCAAGAGGGATACATATATACATGGTACCGTAACAACCTTAGAAAAGTGATCAGGTCAAGGAAAAGGATGAAATCCAACGAATTGCTCCAATACCCTAGGTACAGCACTCTGTCTATCACCTGAGAAGAAATATAAAGTATACATCATACAACCCCCCAAAAAGAAGCATCACCCACCTCGCATAAAATCTCACAATCTATATACAACCCCTTCTCACCCCTCCCCGTCAAAAAGAACGCCTCCAAAAACCCCCTAAATGCATAACCCCCAAACTCCATTCATCCCACAACACCACCTATTTATTATGCACAATAAAATTCCTCAACGAATCCCACGTATCACTCTGCACATAGATATAATCCATACTACTCCTCAGCCCACTCTGCACCGTATCGGGATACCATCTGAACAGCCACATGACCATACCCCAACTCATCGCCGCGAAGACGGGCCATGCGTCGTGGGAGATTCGCTTTGATAAATGGGGGTCTTTGATTATCTTCGCGCGGGGATCGACGGAGAGTTTTGCGAGCGAGAGGCAGACTCTTGCGAACACTGAATAATTACAAACAAGTTAGCCATGTTTTCTTCTTTGGAGGGGGAGGAGGGGAGAATAGGGTGAGGTTTAGATACGGATATGGAATATGGTGTATTGGAGGGACAAGGAAACGGGAACATACCAAAAATCACAATCTGTTTACTAACACTACTAACATGCCCTTTCTTACTCCTCCGTCCAAAAATCAGATAACCCCCCAGCAGTCCCGCAAAAAAAGTATCAAAAGGCCCTTCCTTCCCCGGCTCCGAGCCCATATGTTTCAATGCCAACATCGTCAATTTATACACCGTCGCGTACTTGGCCAGGTTCTGGGCATGCGTGCGCGTAGCCTTTAATATAAGAGCGGCTTTTTCTTTGACGGTACCTGAGCGAAAGAGGAAAATCATGCTACAAAAGTGTTAGTGATATGGAATAGGAGGGGGTAAGGGGAAGATATACACAAGCGCATGTGGAAAGCGGACTTTCGCCCCGTAGACCGCACCATTGCGGGCGGCTTTTACGACGGCGAGGTAGTCTGCGTATTTGGGGTTGAGGATTATGCTTTCGAGTGCTTTCTACGGATGTTACAATCAGTATATGCCATGTATATGGTATTGTGGCGAGAACATACCTTGGCTCCTTCAATTGTCGACATCTTGTTCCAAAGGTCAAGTAAACCGAGGCTATTCGATTCGAAAGGGGATGATGCGTACTAAAGTGCTGGAAAACAGCAGATGGGCAATGTTACCGGTGTCTGTTCATCGGTGTAAAATTTGCGAGTGGAATTGGAGCTGAAGAGTAGGAGAGACTATTGTCAAGATTCGGTGTGAAGGGTTCACTCTGGCTTGTGAAGACCAGATGGAATGCAGGTGCATCGCATCCATCGCTGAGGCTCAGAAGTTGTGGGGCCGAACCATACCCGATGGGCCGATGGGCCGATGGGCTGAACCGTGGGGTAGGCTGCCTGACATATGAGGTATAAAACAGAGCTCGCAATCGATAAGACAATTTTTCTACCATCGCAAAAAATGTTCAAGCTCCAATCCTCCATCTATCTGCATCACCAACATAGTAACATCACCCACCCGCCACGATGTTACGCCAAATGTAAGCTCTCAATCCCAATCGCATTCTCCCCCTCTCCTTATACCCCAAACTAACCACATAAAAAAAGCAAACCCCGCAACGCCCGCAGCAAACGCGCCCTCGACAAAAAAGCCCCCAAACCCGTCGAGAACCCCAAAACAACCCTCTTCCTCCGCTACACAACCTGCTCCCAACTAATCCAAGACGCCATGACAGACCTCTACCAACTGCGCATCCCACTCGCCAAAAAGTTCACCAAGAAGAACCCCATCCACCCCTTCGAAGACGCCAGCTCGCTGGAATTCTTCTCCGAAAAAAACGACGCCTCAATCCTCGTCTTCGGATCATCAAACAAGAAAAGACCACATTCATTAACCCTGACACGAACATTCGGCTACAAAGTTCTGGATATGTTAGAACTATATCTGGATCCGGAGAGCTTTAGAAGTTTGGCGCAATTCAAGAACAAGAAATGCGCCGTGGGATTGAAACCGATGCTTTTATTCTCCGGGACGCCATTCGAAGGCCCGTTAACCGACGAATACACCATGATCAAATCATTCTTCACGGATTTCTTCAAAGGCGAGCCCGCGGACAAAGTAGACGTCGAGGGATTACAATACATGGTCTCCATCGCCGCGCGCGAACCCGTAGAAGGAGAGGAGTCCAAACCATCTATTCATCTCCGCGTCTACTTAATCAAGACCAAACGAAGTGGCCAAAAATGCCCTAGAGTAGAGGTCGAAGAAATGGGCCCAAGAATGGACTTCCGCGTCGGCCGCGTGAAAGAAGCGGATGAATCAATGCTCAAGGAAGCCCTCCGAAAAGCTCGCACCACCCAGGAACGACCCAAGAAGAACATCTCCACCGATATCGTGGGTGACAAGATTGGAAGGATACATTTGGGCAAACAGGACTTGAAGGAGTTGCAGACGAGGAAGATGAAGGGTCTCAAGCGAAGTCGGGATGTGGCTGATTCCGAGGATGAGGATATGATGGATGTTATCAGTGATGATGAGGAACCGGTTAAGAAGCCGAAGAAGGCTTAAGTAATTTCATGAGTAGATTGCATTGGGGCGGAGTCTTGGAGTTTGGAGTGTTGTGAGGAGGAAAATTACTTGTGGATTGTATGTTGGTGTTAACCATCAATTAAAAGAGCATTAAATCAGAAAATGCGTAAGCGTGTTAAATGTAACCTTTTGCAATTACATAAATGCTGAGGATTTCTTTTGATTGGGTAAGAGGTTGGTGAAATTCACTAGCAGTAAGCAGCTGTGTGTAATTCTGATTCATTGATTTCCCAAAGCTTAAGGGCGTCGAGCAAACATAGCCATCAGTTCTTCCCATTTTCGTACCATATCATAAAATGCTCTTTTCAGACAATCGTTACAAGATAATGACCAAAATAATCTGCCAAAGAAAGCTATGACATCTCCGGTCTGGGTGATCGAGCTTTCACTCAGCCCATTAGTTGATTCCTTTGGCCCCGAATGGTGGCATGCTGACACAGAAATACAGACCTGCTAGACGATTCAGCTGCTAGATATCAATAGCTCATCTAACTCAAACTGAAAGTTTGTGTGAAGCGTGGTGGAGAGGCTATCTAATCTGATCAAATCCGTCAGTAATTGCAAAATACAGCGGAACATGACTCACGTCTGCTGTATTTCAGGAGAAGTGCGGATGATTTGAGTCAGTCTTTCTAGTTTTGGGAAACGTTGTAGACACAATAGGGTTTGGCTATCGGATCCTCAACATCTTCGTAGTATGGGTGTAATCTTGTAAGGAACCCAGGGTCAGAGGGTGCGACCATTCCCCCGAGGAACGTCACCCATCCGTCTTCGATATCCACTTCGCTACCTATGTCACTATGAAGTTTGGCTAACTCGTAAGTGATGTCTGCAAAAGAAGATGGTCTGACTTGAGCTCTGAGGAGGGACAAGTAATCGACGGAGGCACTTAAGTCAGCAACGATCAGACGCAACAGCATATGTCGAAGAGGTGACTCTGAGCTGCGTGTGTGATTGTATACGTAGGAGACTACATGCATTGCAACACGCAATGTTACCAATCGCTGAGCATGGTTTGGTTCAGAGGAACCCTCGTTCCACCGATGGACGAAAGCTTTCATTGCAGCATACTCAAGCGCCGCAATCTGAAATTTTTCCGCAAGCAAAAACAACTTCACAAAGAGACCCCAGGCTGTGCCCATGACGTTGTCATTGTTGATTTCACGCAAGTCAAGGCCATGGTCGATGGATATTTGAGGTATGCAGACCTTTTCCTCATACATCCAGTATACCATAGCTTGGATAACTTCTGGATCGTCTTTTGGGAGTTTGATGCATTGGTCTTTGCTGGAAGCGTGTTGGAAGAAGCGGCTTTGACGACAAAGGATATCTCTATGAACGAAGAACGAGCGTTGTGCATCGCCATCGCCTATGATCAAGGTAATCATGTCTCCCGGAGCCCTGATTGTTACGTTAGCCAGTGGTCTCGGGCTGAGATGTAAGAAAGGCCGCAATAGTACATCGGAGCATCAAGGGGATTTGGTACGTGGAGTATATCGAGTCTTCTCAACTTACTTGAAAGAATGGTGGCCCCGGAGGGAGGAAGCTTCCAATGCAGCAGGGACTGGAGTGACTTCAGAAGGCTCCGTCTTTACCTTCTTTGTGGCCGGGCCATCCACCGTGAGAGATCTTGCTACCCTCTTCATATTGCCGATAAGACACGGACAGTGACGGAAGATGACAATCCAACAGGCTGAACGAAAACGCGTGGTGAACTGGGAACAACTTCCGTAAAAGAGACTGATTGAAGGACCTCTCCCAGATCCCGAAACTGAAGACAATCAAGCTATTCGTCCAGATGAAAGGATCAAAGTCGACGAGGTGAGCCCGCGATGCCGTATCAACTCAAGGCCAACCCCCCTCAATGTAGAAGATGACGCGGTGGCTGCGGAGAAGGTGTGGAGGAGTTGTGGAGGAGTTGTAAAGGTCAAGACCTCGACGCGGGGAAGAAGTTCTGAAATGTTGAGGGAAACCCATCTGAGTTGAGGAAGGCGCGTCCTAGACCTAGGTCGCGTCACTTGACCATCCTGGTTAGGAGTTGGAAGAGTCGGGAATTCGTGAGGAAGGAGCGACCGCGGGCTGGTTCTGCAGCTCGGGGACCTGAATCTTTGGATGAGTCTCCCCTCTTTACCTGATTTGGAGGCCTTTCCAGTTCAGTGCTGTTGATGGAAAGGGGTGGAGATGAAGAATTTGAATCTCCTTAAGTAAAAAAAGGAAAAGATTGATCGACTTTGATTGAAGGTTGAAAGCGATATAAAAGTGAGGGAGGAGGCAGGGGTTTGGTAATACACAGGAGAATTGTAGACTGCGCAGAAAGTGCGTATAAGAGCGTTTGTGTGTGAGATGCGAAATGATCGACTCGAGAAAGAGGGATTGTGTGGCTTGTGTTGGGATGAGCGAGGTTCTTTTGGCTATCTGAATATTCTTCATGTAACCTCTTTGCCAGCTCAACTTGCATAATATACTTTCTAAAGATTGGATTGGATGTACAACTGGAATTATTGTGTCTTTAGCCCGGGTCGTTCCCTTCCACTGTATTAGGCTGTATGATCACCACGTCTTCAACTCTCGAATCAAGCAAGACGGGACTGCAGGTTATGTGTTATATTATACATCTCATATCTAGCATTACTCACTACAGTCTCACCCTCTACACCTTCACACTCTGCAGCAACCTATTCTCGACCCCCTCAAGGGTATACTGATGATCCAACACAGCAATATTCTCAGCCTCAGCTTGGTATTGCTTGTAAGCATCCACACCAGGACCAAACATCTGTGGAGCAGCTCCTGGGCCCATCTGTCCCATCTGTTGCGCCATTTGGCTTGCAGCTACCCAAATTATGAGAAGAGACTCCATTAAACAAGGGACGGGCGAACATACCATTATCGCTTCCAAGCAAGTAATTGAAAACCGATTGCAAACCAAAGATACAGAGCACATACCACGAAATGGAAGACATCCATTGCGGGTCCATATCCTTCGTAGCCACACCCGCCTGCAACATGCTCTTAAACTTAATCGTCAAAGGGAACGGCAAACGAACTACCACCCATTAGCAAGAGCACTCATTCCCACATCCACCCAACAATTTCAAACTCACTAATCACAAAACCACTAAAAAAAGCATTAATCCACCCCATAATCAACGTCTGCGGAATAATCATCGCCATATTCCCCTTCATCATCCCCATCATTCCCTCCATGGCCGCCGGATCCGTCATGGGATTTGGCGCCGCTTGACCTTTCTTATCTGGCTCCTTGAGAAAGGCGCCGTTTTCGAGGGCCGTGACCATGTAGTCTTTGCGTGCGTTGAAGGAGGGGGTGGAGATGGCGTTAGCGTTCATGCGGAGGTTGATGGCGCGGAGGAGAGATCGTTGTTCGCGGATTGTGGGCAGGTCTTGTTTTTTGGGCGTTACGGCCATCAGGACTGTTGCGTAGTGGCGGAGGATACCGGTTAAGATCTGAGGAGGTCAATGAAGATTCCGGAGACATTGGGAAAGAGGATAATGTACCATGACTATTGTGATGGGTATTAGGATCCAGTAGCTGTAACGATGATTAGCAATTATTTTCTTCCGGCTATTGATTTGAAGACTTGCAATAACTGGGGATCCCTATGGATCGTTTGCACAGGAACTTGCGGCATGATTACAAGTTCTCGATAGCTTCTGAATTAGTGTTTTGGTCGTTCACCCTCAGGGTGTGATGTTGAAGTGAGGCTTCTCGGCTCCAGTTCGGCCTCAGAGTTCAAGACACGTTCCCCCAATATCTACAGTACTTGATACGCGACTTTCAACACCTTGCAACTTCTACCAAAAGAAGACACACCACCACACCAATTGGTTCTCCGCATTCAAAATATAAGAATTGCAAATATGGCAGTCTCACAGGAGAGAATTAGTGTTCACTCCCTAGCAGGTAATTACCCCAACTCTTCAATTCATACATACCATACGCAAAATATGAGCTATACATCCCCACAGCAAAACCAACTCAACACACAAACTAACACCTCTCCCAGACCTAAAAAACACCACCGACGATGCCCTCCCAATCTACCTCAACTCCCTAAAATTCACCCAATCCCACACCCTCACCGACGTCCGTCTCGGACTAGGTTACAGCGCCTTCGCCATCTGCGCCGCCTGTTTCTACTGGGACTACACACTGGGCTTCGAGTCAACCAAAGTCTACACCGCAATCGCCGTAGCCGCCTACACCCTCCTCAACACACTCCTCACCATCTGGATCTGGGGTGTGGAGAAATCCACCGTCTACGTCGGCACCAATCCCGCGGGCGAAACCATAACCATCCAAAGCAAAGTCGATAAACACAAGCCGGTCTACCGACTCACGGTCACGACGAAGGGGAAGGATGGCAAGAAGAAGGTGAAGAGGGTGGATAAGGCGTTTGCGGGGTGGTTTGATGGCAAGGGGCATTTTGTTGCGAAGCCGTTTCAGCAGATGATGGCGAGGAGTTTTGAGGTTGTGGGGAAGGCGGATCCGAAGAATGCGGTGGTGGAGGAGAAGAAGAAGAAGGTGCTGGTTGATAATAGGAGTATGGATGAGAAGTGGGCTAGTCTTTTGGCGGAGAGTGAGGGGAATGTTGCGGCTAGTACGGCGACGCCGGAGAAGAGCGCGAAGAAGAGGGGGAAGAAGGCTGCGTAGGTTAAGCGATATGTGGTGTATGGAATAAGCACGTTGGAACTGGGAGGCTAGATTTTGGGATTGGGAAAAGTCCTTGGGTTATGGGGGATTGGGCGTTCTTTGGGACGGGCGGTATGTTGGGTGCATAGCGTATGAATCTTGTATCTGCTATCCCTTAACATCTCAATCTCTATACCACCTTTATCCTTCATTTCTTTTCCCTGTTCTCACTAGGTATATAAGCTTGGTATATAAGCTTGGGGAGCGAGAGGAACTAGTATGGATCCAATACCGCCCCAGGTAATTCTTCCATACATACTTTTCTTACCCCTCCAAACATCCAGAATCGAGAAACAAGTCAATCCTCAGATTTTATATTTCCACAGGCCTTCATAGTCCCACGTCCTACACAAATATCCATACAACACCCGACTCCCATGTCCAACTATAAAACCCCTCCTCCCCCTCCCAACCCCAACACCAGCCCACAAGCAGAGATCCATGCAAAATATGGGAATCGTGCACAACGCAAAGAACGAAACCTCTTCGAACTAAGCGAACCGCCTCTTCCATAGGTCTACGCCCGAGATCTCTACGGAACCATCGTGGTTGATCTGTTACAGTATCTGTTTAAGTGTGTAGGAATGCAAATGGGATAGAGGTTTTGCTGTCGAAGGGTGCTTTGTTGTCGATTTTTGGGAATCTGCCGTATCACGGTTTTGGGGGGTTGAGAGGGAAGGTGGGGTTATGAGTGGGGAAGGGGAAAGGGGGTGGATTCAATCCCTTGTCATAGTCCAAATCGTTTTGCAGATTCATGACCACTGTACGCACTGGAGGAACTTGCTGGCACAAAGTAAGAAGCAACCTTACTTCTGCTTCCTCCTCTGCATCACGTTGCTTCTCAGGTTACTAAAGAGGGGTTGTGGGAGAAGATTTGTAGTCTGTCAATTGCGCCTAGCTGGATTTGTGGTTGATGGCTGTTGTTCGCAGGAGATGGGGTTTTATAGATCATGGAGGCTTCTGGGGTTCGGGTGTGTAGTCTCTGAGGGGTAGTGTAGTCTTTTCAAGGAGAGGTTTTTGGATGTTGGAGTGTGGAGTGTGGAACATGGGTACTTCTTCATAGTAGGATACTGAATACTTCCCTCCACCAGCTCTATTAAAAATAAAAAAGGATATAGCAACTTCCCCTCCCCTCTCCCTCCTCCCCTTTAGTGTTTTTTCCCAAATAAGCGAGCTCTTGATCATAACTCCAACACTTACTTTAACTATTCACAATCCCGAAGCTATCCAACCTTTCTTCAAAAAGATCTCACCACAATTCAACGTTGTAAACCTCTTTCTAAATATACAATATAGTTCTCCTTTCGGTGAAGCGGTATATCACGTTGTAGGTAAAATCTGGACTGAATTTTAACCACGGGCTCGTTCTAGATGCTAGATACTTTCAAACCTAGAATTTTGGGCTTTTAGTAAAGAAAAGAGTATAGTATGGTATGCTTTTTTTGGTACTGGTGAAGGAGTCGTAAGGCTTTATTTATGGATGACGATGTTGATGCGTGGTTGTGCTATGGCTACTGCCCGAAATTGCGGAAATGTGTATACTATTCATCCTTAGGTATGTCAATAATTTGTGTTTGGATGGGATGGAGGGTAGGTATGTCATTTTACTGAAACTCACTTTGATCTTCTTTGCGGACAAAGTGGTCGTTGTTGGTTGTAAGCGAGAAAAGTGAGTTTCGACAGTAGAGTTCTTTTTGACAGTAAAAGTTCAGGGGAATGGAGATTGTTCGGATAATTACGTGTTTGAAGGTGGGACTAGGCTGAGAAGGAGTTTGTTTGAGGAGTGGAGGGTGATGGAGGGAGTTGATTTTGGTGAAAGGAGACTAAGTTACCTTTTTTCTTTTGAAGACAAACAGGATGATGAGCGAAAACATCATTGTTTTTACTTCTTTTCTCTTTCGTTACAGTGGAAGAGACAGTGAGGGGAAGGCTTCTTATAGAGAATTTGATTGAACGATAGAAGTGAAGGTTCTCTATTATTGGGAGATGTGTATTTACTATTGTGATCTGTTTAGTCTTTCATGAGTGGTAAGATTGAGAGCAAGTTATTCAAAGAATCATGTGTTATGTGAGGATGACAAAGTCTCTACCACTTAATTTCATTTTATGCAGTATTATCTTTGATAATACAGGAGCATGATAAGTCATCGGAAATCTCAGCTTACCATGGTGATAGGTCTCTTTCTAACAACCTTCTCAAAAAAGACTAGTGGGCTATCAAAATACATGCAAAGCACCTCTCTTGAAATGAAAATCCAAGCAAAGAACATCAACGTATCACACATTTAATAGCCAAAATAGTTGCAAGTTTACTCCTGCATACTAAACCAGCATACACAATCACAAACTCCCACCCTTGGAACCTTCAGAGAGCACAAGGGGTCTCCACCCCACTCTATCAACTGGCGACGTGGAACCCTACTGTATTTCAAACTTCCAAAAAGACACCAGACCAATCACGAAAGGCAGAATGGAAAATCATCTGAACGAATTCCAGCTGTCGGAAAAACGTTCGCTTTCGAATTCTTCATCGCTGTTACGTGAGATGTGTTCAGATTTAGGAGTGAACACGTCTTTGGTTTGCTCAATATCCCAGTTTTCGCTGGCGATGCCAGGTTGTTGTGGGGTTGGCTGGCATACAGCCACATGGCTGAAATACAGTAGCTGCCACCAAGTCCTCCGGTGTGTTGATTCAGCGAAGTCAGAATAAACTGATAGCCGATTGTGTCAGCAAAGGGTTAATAGAGGATTTGATGTAGACACGAAGGTGGTTATTTTGACGGGTGGTTTCGTCAGCACAAATTTGATGACTTATTATACCATTATTATTATTATTATTATTGTTATTCCTTTTAACGTGCTGTGTGAGTCTGAGACTATAGTAGCACGGCTGGGGGTTTCCCTCCAACAGATGAGTAAAGCTGTACTAAATACATGTTTGAGAAGGGGGTTATGGTCATTACAGTTCTTGGGTTGTTGGAAGCAGCTAGGCTTCTGGTTATGACAAAAGAAAAGTTGTTATGTTGTAGTACGCCCCCTCGTTTCACGCCCTGTACGCTACGCTTCCTCGTTCTCGTCTTCCTCGTCCTCGTCTTCCTCGTCCTCATCTTCGTTCTCATCCTCAGTTGCGCGTTGTGTGTGC